>JAQFYG010000242.1:0-38275 GCA_034694325.1 Entomobrya corticalis | reverse complement strand
ACATAATATGATGATGATCTAACATCTAAATCTACACTCCAGCATTAAATGATTTTGAATTTGAGTGTTTCCTGACAAATTAGTCTAAAAATTATTTTCCTTGAAGGGGCACTGAAATAAAATCCTTAGCTTTAATTACTTACTTAATTTATAATTTAAATTAAAATAAAAGTAACCTGTTTTTCGTCATTGTTTGTCGCCACCCACCACCACTGCCTGCTTCACTATGTTTAAATGTCCTTTGCGGCTTTATTTTAAAAATCTTTTGCATATAATTGTTAATTTTTCAATGTTTCGGGGCTTACCTATTTTATTTCAAACTTTTGCATGACATTTTGAAAGATGTGTTTGTCATTATTCACGATGAACTATATGCAGCCCCATTCATTCAGCAACTACTGCCCTAGCTCAAAGCTTTTGGGATTGTTGTTTCTTTGCAAAACTGTTTTTTACTTTTTCTCATTTATTTTCTTTTTAACGAAGCTACTTTGTCAAGAAGGATGTTCAGAGGAAAATGAAGTACTTCTTTAATATTTCCTTACAGCTCATTAGGTTGGCGCCTAGGTCTACAAGCTGTAACAGGCACAGTTTTCCTCACATTTTTCTTAGGAACTTGTTACCGTTCCGCTTCACTTTATCATCCACAGAGACGCGCAATCCTCCATTTGAAGAACCAGAAGAGGAAAGTATGGACGCAACCGAAAAATGTAATCTTCTAAAAATGTTTTTCTCATATCGCCTCTCTATATAATATTTTTTTTATTCTGATATTGAATGCAATGTCGCTGTGAAATAAAAGTAGCATGTGGGAAGTGGGAAACAAGCTCTACTAGCTACTTGTTACTTACAACTTATAACACAAATATTATCAAAAGATAACATTACTGAATAAAAAAATACGTCTATGATGATATTACGAATAATTGAGTTTATGTAGTAGCTTATTAGGATTTGGAGCGCTATTTATATGTCTTCAAAGATCCGATTTTGCTGAAGTAGATGAACTTTTCCAACAACATTACACAGACATTGATGGGCCCGATGAAAAATTTATGGGTCCAATATTAACTCCTTTTATTTGTGGCACCCACCCATACACACACTTGGAAATAAGAGGATGTAGTAGGGCTGTAATATGGCTGATGATAAAACACTGCAAATTGCGATTGTTATCATTATAGATATACTGCAGAAGCGTTTCTACTGATCTTTTAAAAAAGTGAAATAAATTACAAATGGCAATTACATTTCAGATGAAAGAAAAAGAGAAACGAGAGGATAAGCCACCATTCTTGGACTTTTCATGCTTGAGAAGCAAAACTTTACAAATCCTACTTTTGTCAACGTCCTTCACGTCTTTTGGCATCAACGCGCCTCTCTTCAATCTGGTATAATAAATGTAGCTATAATGATTCCGTCAACACCGAAATAATGTATTTTTTCTAGTTGACCTATTGTATCTCTTCCAAAATGTTTTGATGACTGTTTTCTTCAAATTATTATAGGTCATCGAGTGCAGTGGGGAAGTAGATCGGTTTAATTTAGTCTTATTACACATTTACGTGGGAATAGCTTGGATCGTTGGATGCTTTCTTTTTGGACTTATTGTGATCCAAAAGAGCCCAGAGTGCCGGGTTTCTAAACAGTATTTGTGTCAGGTAAAAAGGCTAAAAACTATTTCGCGCTGGCCAATAAGTGGCAAGAAAAGTTTTCTGAGTTATGATGATGCTATTTTTGACGCAATAGTCAAATTGATTAAATTATGACCAACCGGATACTGACCTCAATACTTTTTTTATATATATTTCTATGTAGATGGCCAGCGTTATTTGCGGGATCTCAATTGTAGCTCTAACCGCCGTCGAAGGATTTGGTGGGCTGGTAATATTCGTTTGGGTTTACGGGTTTTCCTTGGGAGGTTACAACTATGCATTAAAAGTTTACACGTATGAAAGAGTCCGAGCCAGACATTTTCCCAGAGCGTGGTCCTTTGTTCAATGCTCACAAGCCATTCCTGTTGTTAGTGGGGTTGCACTTACGGGTATTTTTTGTATATTTATAAGCTTTTAGATGAAAAAGGAATTTTAGAGATTAAAGTTCTGGAAAATAAATGTAATATCATGATATATTCCTAAAAATGATCACAGGTTACATCAATTCCACTGTTGGATGGAAAATAGGATACTATTTAGCAGCTGTGACAGTGTTTTTAGGAACTTCCTTCCTATTTTTGACAGACGTTCGTCGACGAAGGCTGTCTAGACGGAAAACTAATAACAGTTCAATGAAAACGTAAAAAATGCTTATATATTTTGTTATATTTTTGTGCATTGATTGTGTAAAAGGTGAATTTTGTTTTTTTGTCGTGAATGAAAATCTTTCATTTCATGTGACATATTGTTTATTTTTCACAGTAACGAGACAACAGAGACAGTACAATCTCCAAAGGCAAGGAAAATTTCATTTTCCTTCCCAGTGGAGCCCATTCCATCTCAATCGAAACATGATTCGGAGGGACAGATTGCTGGAATCGATCCATCCATGTTGGCAAAAGAGCTTACATGCATTTCAGAAGAAGGACTTATTGACATGGACTTTCAAGTAATTTTCAAATAAATATATAAATAAATAAACAAACTAATATATCACCAAACTACGTATAATGAATGTTAATGTGAGCCATCATCATTCATCACGTTTCCTCCAAGTCATATGACACGAGAATGTGAAAAGGACATGTTTGTGCTACATTAATCTGATTTATTCTTTTCATCGACATGTCCCAAAAGTTTGTTGATATTATTTGTAGTGAGGATATTGTAATGTAAAAGTTTATGTCTGGTAATGTCTCACCAAATTGCAAACTAAATGCTGTATATTTTAATCCTTTTTAATATTTATATGTACTCAATTTGATGGCAATAATTTCTCAGTCTGATATGTTGTGGTTGCGGTTTTTCCTCTACAGGACATTTATTTTGAAGAATGGGCCGACTATTTTGGAGACTGCATTACATCATGTAACAAAGTGGAAAATTGCCTACTTTCTGAATACGACCCGGAATATGCTGTGCTGATAGAAAGAAGGGCTAGAAGATGGTCCGCAGCCAGACCCAGTTTTGCTCAAGCTGCTCATGCTGGCATTGGGGCAACGGCAGCCGCCCTTGCAAGCGGAGTTGTTGGAGTTGGAACGAATAATGGCAGTAATGGGAATGGAGGAGCATCCAACGGGTCAACTGTTGCTGCCAACATTAATTCATCTCATCACCATCCTCACTTACTAGCACCTGGCTCATTTCACTTCATTCCTGCACAACTTTCTCAATTATCCCATCAGCAAAGTCATGATGGCGTTTTCAATATTCCACAGACTCCTGTTGGGATTGCCGGTGCTGCTCCTTTAGCATCTGGGGAATGCCCAGATGAGGTCAGTTCAAATATGCCGTTGTCTGGAATAGAGAGTAGTAGTGGTGTATCTTCTGGGTATGCAGGTGTCCGTGAAATACCTGCGTTCAGAAATAGCCACTCACTGTCCAGAAATCCAGTCGGTCGAAGGTCGACTGTGGAGCCTCCGTCAAGATCTATTACAGTCATTGACGAAGCATCTGTCTGAATTTTATAATTGATTAACTGACTGTCATGTCATTGCTAAATACAATAGATTATGTAATGCTGCTATTCAAAAGACTGCAAGTAGCAAGACGGAACGGCACACGAGCATTTTGTGTAAACCCATCAATGATTTTTTTATATTGAAAATCATGCATATGCCCACAAGATCATATAGATGTAAGCCAGTATTGACGGTGTTTTTTACTTTTGACATGTTGATAAATGTTTGCTATGCTAATTTGTGAAATTTCTCAGCAAGGATTCTTTCAAGTTGATGGGCTTGTCCATTTTCAAGATGATAATGATAAGAAAAACTGTATACTCTGTGATGGCTTAATAATGATGGTAATACATACATGTATCCAGTATAATGATCTCCATTACAAAGATAATTATAGTTGCTTTTGCTTTAGTTCGTAGTACCAACATATAAAATCCACAATAGCTCGTAGATTTTAAATTAAGTAATAGCTTAGCCATAATTGCTCGACCAGCCTAGTCATTTTTTAATGTATATATAAATATTTTTAATGTTTGTTTTATCTTTATTAACCATATACCGTATATATATATATTCAGGTGCAAATATGTACAAGTAGCTTAAAAGGAATTGAAGAAATAGTAAACGTTATGCAAAACCTATAAGAATTCAATGGACGTATATAAATATCTATAATTATCTATATTCAACGGTACGGTGGCCTAGATGATAGACGACAATAAGATAATAAACAATGATTCGTTTGTATTTCTAAAGGCAAATAGTTTCGAATGCTTTCCTTGTTTACTTGTCACTTGACAGCGAATATAATTATGATAATGTGTCAACTTTTTGGACTTGAAAATGACGCGTATGATTAGGTATAGAGAGCATTATTGATGCCAATTTTTAGACCATTTGTATTGTATGCCTAGTTCAATATAACCTTTGGCTAGACCATATAATCTATTAATAATTAATGCTTACGAAATCAATTTAATATTTTGTATCATTTAAAAGTGTTTTAGTATGTCTATCAATCTAATTTATATAACTTCCTATACTTTTTTTGAAAAATGTAACTTAATAAAAATTAAAAATTAAATTCAGCTAAAATTAAAATAACAACTCTAATCAATATATTTGTTAAAAAATAGATTTAAATTAACATTGAGAACAATAAGCATAATACTTTAAAACCTTATTCATATTTAAAAAACGATGTGGTATATACCGTACGTGTATTTTTTTCAATCGTTTTAAGTATATCTCGGATTTGATTTCAAGCTCTATGAGGAACGTATTCCTTCATTATGGCTAGGGTAGAATGACTAACAAAAGAATACTTTTTCAAATCGACAGCAAGCAAAGTAAAAACAATTCTGGAATCAACTGTAACAAAATAACAACACATAATGCCCTAACTATTACAAGCATAATAATGTGAGTAAGCATATTTAAAATTAAATGTGCGGTTACTGTATTCATTATCGTACGCACAGAACATGCAGCAAATTTTAAACAAAAGATTCTATAATATATACATTTGTAACATGATGGAGTATACGTTCTTTTACAAGATTACAAATGTTCCGTTGTTTCAATTCCTGATGTTTCTTTGTTTTCTATTTTATTATTTTTTCCTTTTGAATGTCCATTTTCACTTAAAGGATTCAGCGATATGAAACTGGGTACGGTTGCCGACATTCCTACTTGTCCCTTGACTTCTTCGATATGTTCGTACATGCTAAAGCCAAGCTCCGTTTTGTCCAGTCCTTCTTGTTCCTCCTCTGGAGATGCTCGAATGTGCAGTCCAGGAATTTTATTGATAACAAAAAGAATGAGAGCTGTCATGCAAAAAGACCATCCAAATCCCGCAACCGTGTCGATTGCTTGCCATCCAACTTGAATCCAATTGCCATCTAGCCACCCTCCATCAATTTCCTGTCCGTCAACTGCTGCCACACTCTTTTGTGCAAAAATCCCTGTCAAAATGTTTCCGACAATTCCTTAGAGAAAAAAAATACGACAAATGAAAGAAAGCAGCTTTATTATTTCATGTATCTGTGAATTTAAAAAACATTCATACTTACCACCAATTCCGTGACATGAGAAAACATCAAAGGAATCGTCCACGCGGAGAATGTGTTTAGAGCCTTGTGCGAAATTGCAGATGAGAGCTCCAACAAACCCAAAAACTAAACTGGAACTCGGTGAAACATATCCTGTACAGATGAGAATGTTAAAAGAAAACAATTATAATACAATGAATCCTCATGTCGAATGTCAAATGCAAGTGTTTTATCTCAGTAATGCGTATGTACCAGATGCCGGTGTGATACTGACAAGTCCGCAGATAGCCCCAGCGCAAAATCCAAGCGCAGACCACTTCTTTTCGCGATAATAGTCGATCACACTCCAAGTGATTGCTCCAACTGATGCAGCCAGGTTGGTTGTAATCATTACCGTAACTGCCCTTAAATTAGGATATAGCCCAGAGCCAGCATTTGCAATTAACCATCCACACCAAATAAAGCTGGTACCGATGTACACATGTGTCATGTTATGTGGAGGTCGATCAGTGGTATCTAAACGCTTCCCAACCATGTATGCATAGGCTAAAGCAGCAGCTCCTGTTGATATATGCACTGGAGTTCCTCCGCCAAAATCTAGAGCTAAAAAGATAACCGACAAACTTTAGTTAGCATTACTCACAAGGATTTATAATATGATAAAAGGAAATAGTTGTGTCCAATTAATTACCTCCAAGTTTGAAAGACCATCCATTCCTATTCCAAGTCCAATAAGTAAGGAAATCAAATACCAAAGTGGTCCACAGAAAAATGAATACAACAGTCGGGATAAAACGTGACCTTTCTGCCACACCTCCAAGGATAATTGTAGGTGTGATCACGGCAAATAGACAATACCAAATACTCGCAAGAAGTTGGGGAACCTTTTCATTTGTGAATGTGGGCATGTCGCCAACATTTCTTAGGAATAAATGATCAATGTTTCCAATCATGCCATTACCGGTGTCGCTTAAACAAAGCGTGAACCCAATCAAATACCACTATAATCAATAATCAAAGAGAAGAAATAAAATTTAGTATATTTTAAGGCATTTCCCGATGAATTCCATAAGTATTTAAGCAAATCAGACACATCTTACTTGTATGGATACAACCGCACAGCTCCAGAGACATAGCATCAGTAAACTTAGAGAGCTTTTGCTTCTGGTCATTCCATTGTAAAAGAAGCCGACGCCAGGGATCATTATCCATGTTAGAGCAGTTGTCATAAGGAGCCATGTTAATACGCCTAAAATTCACAAGATCCATTATTAAATATATTTAAAGAAAGATGACACAAAGATAAAATCAATTCATCTCTACCTGGATCATACTCCCTTGATGGACCAGGGATATCTGAACGGAACTCAGAATGATTATCTCCTCCAAACAGTAGGGCAGCTCTCTTTGACGCGTCCATTATTTATATAGATCGCGGGCAGAAATATGTTAAACAAACCGTTCCTGTCGGTGCGAAATGATCGAAAATGTTGGGGTTCAATAAATAAAGACGGTATTGACTACAAACAGGTTCTGCGTCTTCAGATTATTTGGCAAAATCAATTCCTTTTTAGTGAACCTTTTGTAATTTCAGACTAGAATGATGCCACTGGCTCCTGCAATTTTTCGCAATTTTTTTTCCATTGAATCAGGTTTGTCTCAACCGAGTACAGCAGAGGTCTCCTTCAGTGAGATCTGCAAAAGTGATGGGAGGTTTAATTAAAAACTATTTGCACTCCGTTATAAATTTAATGGCCTATTTATGACCCTTTTGTCATGCGATCTACGCCTGGTTTTAAAAAGATAAAACAGGTAGAAAAATGTTGATTTTTAAAAAATTCTAAAATAATGAAGCTATAAAATATTATAGGAGAAGCGAAGCTGCTTTGCTAAGAGTTCAGGCAATTGAAATCTCGGTTTCCCCTTTCCCGTTGCAAAACCGATCTGATGACAAGCATTCTCGATGCACTAATGTGGATAAACCACGCAAAACACAACTATTAACTATACGCCATATTCGTATGTTGCCGTACAATATTTGTCACATTTTCAATTATACTCTGCGTCAGGCGTCAACATTATATACCAGGTAGGTAATATTTTATTTTGAAAAAGACCGGTTCAATATGCAACCAACAGTTTAATGGATGGCATAAGTGATGATAACCTGTGAAAAATGTCACTCTTTTGTGAAAATATCAGAATAAAAAATAATTAACTTATTTGCATGATGTCCATTTCAGTTGAAGACACGAAATTTTTGCAATTATTCTTTGTCGTTTCAACTTGTATGGACAAGGGAAACTGTATCTAATGAGCTATTACAGTAAACATAGGATAATTCTTCAATTAAAATTTCAACAATAGGAGACAAGCCATATTTCGCACAATCGCTAAACTAAATAAACCATTATTTCTTCCTATTCATTGTCTCCAGAACATTTATATAAAACTCCAAATACACAGTTTACAGTACAGTACAACTCATTGTCAGTGAGTTCGGAAATATGGACAAGCACATAATGCACTTATTACCACACTATACTACAATCTAAATTTTCATGTCTCCTTTAAGTCCATTGTCCATGTTAGGCATATTTTTTGTTTGAAATGAAAATAAAACGGGGAGTTTTTATCGACAATGGCCATGAATTCCTGGATACTCCAGGTATATATCAATGACTTTTCATAGCAAAATTTGGTCACAAGCTATATTATACAAACACACATGCGTAAGAATTCCGACCCTCGATGAAAATGCTTTTTTGAACCTGTGTATTTCAAAGATACTTTTGTAAATTCGCAAAACTTAAAAGTTCCTGCCGTTCGCAAAACACAACACGCAGAGTTAGATCAAAACCAACTATGTATCTTTGTTGTCTGTATTTACCTTCATTTTCTTCAGCTCCTCTTCATTTTCTGCATCCTATGCCTAAAGCAATGTACTATGTGAAAACTCACAAGGATGATGTCGAAGCGGAAACTAACTATAATTTGGCATTTACACAGTAGTTTTATGCTTGAAGAAATCACATCAGAGTCACGACAGCATCTGTTTCTGTTATTGTTGATGTGTAATAAGGATAATTAGACACCACATTTGGTTATGCTGATGTGGATTGGATTGGGAAACTTATGTAGCAATAGATGAGACATAAGTCTAGTCTATATCTGTAACTATATTTTGTAAAATACCAAATGCAGGTAAATAAATAAATACAAAAGACTATAGCATGCGCAAACTCAACTAGAGACAATGACATAAAAAATACGATTAAGTGCAGTAGCACTCTTCAACACAATAATCACGTAATATTTTATTACTCTCTAGTTATTTTAGTTTAGTGCAATAATAGCGGACACCCGTAACGTGTTATCTAGCTTGATTGATTTCCAGACGATAGAATAAATGCTTTACTTCATTAAAGTAAAAAGCGATAGAACTTATGGTCTACATACCCTATCCTGTTCTATTATATGAAGCAAAGGTGGATAAAAATAAAAACGCGCTGAATCACTTGGGTTATAATAATATTCCATTTAAACATATTCTTTTCAATTCATTTAATTCACTACAGTTTACAGTAGAGAACTAGAAGACCTTTGCCGTTGTGGTTTTTGGTACTACATCAGGTCCAGACTTCAGTTCAGACAGACATGACCAAGACCAGAAGTGTCTGGACATTGTTACATTTCATCCTTCATGACAATAAAATACGACAAAATAAATGCAATAATAATATAGTATATCTTTCTTTTTAAATAGGGAATTATGCCACACATCTCAATCTCAACTTAATGAGGTGGTAGTATGAACAAAAATAATTTGATAATGATAGTACCATTTAGTTAACCTTAAACGAACGCGGCTACAATTTATGACACCAATCACCAATTGAAACAGCTTCTTGTATTTGTCCTTCATAAAGTATATGCCTATGTACAAGACATTGATGCATTAACAGACTGGAGACATGAGAACCATTGACAAATTAGGTGCAAGCTTTTCTAAAAATTAGACATCGCACCTGAGTAGATATCATGCACTTTTGCTGCTTTTATCCTCGAGAACCTTGTCAAAAGTTAAGTATGTGTGCGATGTGTGTTGAATGATGAGAATGCTAATCGACTAGACATCATCATGAAAATACATTTAAAGATTTTAAAAAATTTATTCAAAAATTAAATATTTATATTGTATAAAAAATTTCAAATCAATTCAATTTAGTTAGTGTGCAATGAAACCAAATACATAATTCTATGAGCACATAAATAAAAGGTTACACGTGGTTTGATTTTGGCTTAACAAATAGACAAATTAGACCTAAAATATGCAGAACAACTTTTCTGCATCTAATTTAAAAAACACCCGCATATAGTGCAAACCTGAGCCTGCTGAAAAATATTTAGACAATTTGATCATCAAGTCTGCAATTTAAAATCTACTGTGGCCGTATATCTTTACCTCAGATGATACCTATATAATCTAGAAAAATATTGATGCTTTGCTCCAAATCTAATATTCACAGTGTACCAATTCTAACAATCATAGTCAAAATCTTCAGTAAAATAATGAACGTTACTGCAATGATTTTTTTCTGTACACTTCACTTGTCTTATCTGCCAAAATAAAATACTAGTAAAAAATCTCACCTTGGAAGATTGTTCTGTTTTCCCACAAACTTATAAAAATGCAGACTGTTGAGCCTGTATATTCAATATTGCTACAACTGCATATCTTGACCCATGAATTACTTCCAACAGTGCACAATATATCACTTTAAAAGAAATAGCTCAACGCTTACTGTAGTCGATATTATCGAAGACAGCCGATGCTAAAATATAAATGGTGAATACTTGCTAATTCAGATTCACGTCACAATTCACTCCCAACTAAATTCTTAACGAAAGCCATAATCTTTCAACGCGTGGTTTTGACTTAAAAAGAGGATTCAAAATGACAGATCCAACTAATTTTCCAGATATTTAGCTCCATGAGCGGCAGTAATTTGTTTGTAGCACTTCATACTGCAGACTACTTCAAGCACTACTCAAGTTTCAGACAAGAAGTTGCCATTACATGGCAAGTAAAGCCGTCCTGTCAACAAAAGCACACTGTTTGTCTCGCGAGCGAAGGACAAAGCTCACGTCTTCACTCTCTACTTTGTTTGATTAAATAATAATGTGTGAACAGTTTAACTATTACCTATATATGCTCGATTGCATTGTACTTTAGGTATTAATAGAAATCAAGTGCAAATTCACAGAGAAACTACCGACATTATCTTGCATTTTATTCTAATGATCCAATATACTTGTTAAGAGTGCATTGCTTTCAAAACTGTGCCAGCATTACATACTAATATTGGTATTCAGTTAGAGGCCAATTTTTGAAGATTTTTATTTGATTTTAATTTTTGTATCTCCCCACAAGGACAAGATGTGCGACAAAAGGGAAAAGAGAAACTGAATTAGAAATGAGTGATTTTAATAGCCACACAGCACCCACACCATGATATCTGCATTGACATCACATCACATCACAAAGGTGCAACAGAAAAGGCAAAACCATAAAATTGGTCAACTGTTCTTTACACACAAAAATACTCAACAAAGGTCAGGATATCGTAAAAAGCGACAATGTGTGCATTGTTGATCTTTACAGTCTCGACAAAGATGTTTCTGACGACGAGAGGGAACGAAAGTGCTGTTTTGCTCAAAACATTTGAAACTTATCTTTGCATATATTCTTTACTGTTTTAAAAAGATGAATATTGTACAGTGGATTTTTATAGATGTTCACGTGCAGTTACATTCGCATATCGAGAAAATGAATGGTTTAAGGTAAACTGAATAAAGCGGTATAATGTAGTACTTTGTTGACTGATGGTGATGATGATGATGATTATAACGAGGAAGAAGAAGGCGAGGCAGAGCACGAAAGAGCCTCATGATATTTGACTTGATAACTTAGGTAAACTAACAATATAAGTAGGTAGGTTTTTTAGTCTTGGTTTTTGATGACATAATGATAGTGTTTGGCTCTCCGAAGCAGAAATAATTGCAGCGTATTAAAACCGTTTCTTGCTCCTTGCAATTGCAACACTTCTAAATACTACTTTTCTGTCGTTAGGTTGAAACCGCGTGTCGCACAGTGATTTCAAAAACAGCATAGTAGCTGTATATATCAACTTATAACATGCACCGTATTATTCATCATACCATTATATTAGAATGGCACTGTACTACTGTGTCAACGTCAACCCTTATTAAATAAACTAAAAAGTATTTAACCATTTTTTCTGAAAGATGCTGCCCTTAAAATTGGATTGATGAGCATAAAATCTCGCAAATTCTTGTGCGATTTTCAATATCGTATCGTAGTTTTATGCATCGTAAAAATGTGATGAAGATGAGACAGGTTTAGCCTGTCCTGCGGATCATAGCTGATCATTGTTAGCATTAAATTAAATGCATCCTTATGCAGCAGCATTGTGAAAAAGTTTTAAATATATTATGTACATGTTTTACTTTGTTATATTCTTTTTATCATCGTATTATTAGCAAACACACGCAAGCACTTGCTTCTCACTTACTTTTTGTTAGATTTAAAAGTAAAATATAAGTAGGTATATTGCTTATTATAACGATGAATTTGCAGTAGAGCAAAATGAGATGAGCTTTTGGGTAAGGAAAGTGTACCTACATAACGTGACCGTGAATGCAAAATATAAAGTAGGAAACAGGTAAATCTATGCGTGATACCGTTTTTACATTAAGTTTGGTTTATGTTTCTTAAACAGACACGAATTCGCCTTCAACTCCTTTCTGAAGGTTTTTATTCAATAATTTTAGATGCTTACCATCATAATTTGAATTTAACATTTTCATTCAGTTTTTATACTGTGCAAAGTGCAACAATATATACATACAATCAAACATTATTTGTATTTTCTTTGTTAATATTAGTATATGCTCAATTGCTTATACATGATAATAATTTACACTGGATATGTGATGATTGATGACAGGTGAAGGAACAGTAGTATCTGGATTCATAAGTAACGATATGGTTGACTGAAGGATGTTAAAACTTAATATAAATGTTTAATCACTAATACCACTGCTTGCTTATCAGTTTACGATTAGTAAATAAAAACAAATCTGTTACTCTTAAAGCGTAACGCAACATAATAACTTTTTATTTATTTTCCTTATCATCATTCATTGTAGACATCTTGAATGGAAAACATTTCCTCCTCAACACCATCGTTATACTCAAGCGGATATTCTAAATTAGTTTCATAAAATCCCTCTCCGGGAATTTCCAAGTATTTTGTGTTGGGTATTTGACAGTCTTCCTCTTCGTCGCATTTTATATTCTGTGTTAAATCCTCTTCTTCCTCCAGACCTTCAGCTTCATCCTCGTCAACCAGACACATAATATCTGGAAGAGTACCATCTGGACCTGAAACACATGTCATTGGTTTCTTTTTCCCCAACGAGGATTTCTTCTTTATATTTTCAGAAGTTTCCTCATGCTCTTCAAATAATGTGTCATTTGCTATATGAACATGAGAATTTGCGTGACGAACAAACGTTTGACGAAGATCATTGGAAAATACATCAAAGCCAAGGCGTTTGGCATAATCATTGTCCACTTCCGTCTCCGCCATTAATTTCTCTCGTTCCTTCCGACGGCATTCATACTCTGCTATTTCCTCTTGCCATGAAGGTCGTTTTTTAGATTTACCCTTTAAAATTTCTGAGCAAGTACGTTTAATATTTCCTCCTACAATTGTTTGACTATTTTCCAAGAGGTCTCGTTCCAATCTCTCTTCATTGCATTTGACTTTTTCTCGTTTAGCCTGTTCAGCCTTTCTGATTAAGTTTTTCATTCGAAGGTTAAAGTGCGGCCTTCGGATGCTGGTATCCAAAATATTGAATGGGGGCATTCTTTTACCCGTTAACTTATTACTAAAAGGTACTGGGTTCTTCTCGTGAATCGTAAATACATTGGGTGGTTTATAAAGACCTTTGCCCCATGTTTCAGAAAAATGCTTCAATTGCTCCGCACGGTGCTCTAAAAACTTTTTCTCGTGCTTGGTATTATTCATTCCATAAGATATGTTTTCTAACCTGAAATATGAATTGGTTTATAAATAGCGAAAACATTTTTATTTCCAAGCTAAATGATTTTAATGTTAGCAAAGCATACTCTTCATAAACTAGGATTTTTCTTTTCGATGGTCCAGTGCATGTTTTACTTTTTGGGCGGTCAGTTTTGCTACTTCCAGTCGTATCTTCGTGCTCATCCCTTATTTCGTTCAAGTGTTCATCTTCGTCATTCTCTATTCCTTCATCAGCATTCGATTGGAAGGAGGAGCGGATCAATTCACTCTCGGGCCTATCATCTCCCAACACTTCTTTTATGTCATCATCGTCATCATCATCTAGATCATCATCGTCATCGTCGAAAGAGTGCTTGGGATGAAATGCTGTTGGCTTTCTTTGAACAGGTGCCCTTTTACTCACAAAGTTGTCCGGAAGTTGGAATTTTAAGCTGTCTTTATCTTTCAAACTGATTTTGGAATCACCTGACTTTGTTCCTTTAGTCGTATTCTCTGAATTAGATTAAGAATTAAACAATTACACTTTTTAAAAACTTTTTCAGTGTCAAATAGTTAAGAAATTTCTTCTAACTTACCCCCAGTAGTTACCGCTCGTTTATCGGCAGACTCATCAAAATGAAGCCCCTTAACCTTTTGCTTCCCTGCATCTGGACTATCTCCTTCACTGTAATCAATAGCTTGTACTTCAACTTCACCTACATGTGGTCCTTCCCCACCTTCTGTTCCCGTTTCTTCCGTTAATTCACCTTCCATACGAACCCAGTCACTCCCAGGATCGAAGCCCTTTCCAGCAGAACCTGGGACTACAACTTCCCCGTTTTCATCAAAGTATGCCTCATCCTCTCCTTCATACTCCTCATAGTCGAATCCATCCAATTGTTTGGTAGCAATTTGATTTATGTTCATACATTCAGTAAAACTTTCTTCAGGGCTATCTGTTGGAGTAACGGACGGACTACCGCTGGTATCTGTCTGAGTCTCACTGCTAGATTGAGTCAACTGGCTTTCCGTCAATGGCAAAAAGAGTCCATCGTAAGTTAGCGCACTTTCAATGTCTTCGTGAAGACAGTCTGTAACCTGAACTCGAACAGTAGTTTTAGGTTTCGTTTCGTCAGTTGACAGTCTTCCACCTGTAGAATTCCTCATCGCGCTGAGCGCGACAATGCACCGAGCATGGTTATCATCTCCATCATCCCTTCCAGATGTTGACGCATCACCCATTTCATCCAATGTTTCGTTAGACAATTCAGATAGTCTCCGTACGTTGGATTGTGATCCTGTGTCATCTTCCTCTTCTTCAGCTCCACAAACAAGTTCTAAAATTTTGCACAGCACAAATTCATTTTAGCACCATCATTAAAATAGAAAGCAGTGAATTTGTGTTTTTAATTATTTAAATTAGAGCATTCTTTGCCTGCATCTTGTTCAATATGTCCATAATTTGGATCTTGTTGATTCAACAAAGAAAATCCTGCATCCCTCCATTCTCTACGCAAACCCTCAGGAGGATCTTTTCCAGTTGTTGTTTTGTAATTGCTTATTTTAACTGCCACATCAATGCAGACTTCTAAAATATCTCTCATCATTTTCTGATTTGGACCTGCCACCTCTTCAACATCTTCTGTTAGTAATTCTTCCTCCTCTTCTTCCAGCTGCTCATATTTGCGTTTGTGTTTTTCCAAAACATCTTGTTGTTTTGCTACAATTAGCAAATCCCCTGCTAGTATTTTCTCTTCCCCGGACAGCTTACAGGCTCTTTTAATTGCGTAATCCATCAAGTCATTCCTGATAACATCCGCAAAGCAAGGAAGCATTTGACGAAAGTAGGACTTTCTCGTGCGATTTCTTCTCGCCACGCCTAGAACATCTTGTTCCCTTTTTCGCTTCATAATTTCGACCTTTAGTTTAAGATCATTAAGAGATTTCTCAGAGGGTACTTGCAAAGGATCAAAATTTGATGGCGGCGTACTCGTTGAAGATTGCTCCCTGACACTTTGATCGAAAGCGTCCATTTCATTCTTTATTGAAACAAGTTTGTCTTCTTTTTTTCTTTTGTTCTCAGTTTCCAAATCATCTGCAAGACGATCCATGAAAAAATGAGGAAATGGCGGTCGTCCAGACTTGTCCGTCTTTATAAATACATTTGTTTTCCTGTCTAAAGATGCCAAGTTCGCACATGCTATCAAACGTGTAGCCTCAGTGGTAAAATAAATTCTAGCCAAATCTTGTTTCGCAGTCTTCTCCTCTAAATCTTCTTGCTCGGTCATTTTAAGCCAGTCCATTGGACCTTGAGGTGGAAATGTTTTTGGGTCTCGAACATGAAGGGGATATCTTTCATGGAAATTTTCTTCCGTTTGAGCACCCACTGCTGTAATTCTTCCACCCAATTGCCGAAGTAATTTGAGTCGACCATCAGTCTCCCTTAATGATGCATCTATGCCATTAACTTTAGTAATTGCAGTTGACATTAGATCAACTTCTTTATCAAAATGTACCAAATGACCTCTCCCACTACTTTTACGCTGCTGTTGGTGAACTTCCACAGCAGAGGCACGCTGGTCCTTAAGAATTGACCTTCTCGGTTCACGATGATGTGGTGAAGGAGCATGACGTAAGAATCGACAAGCTTCGCTTTGGTCGCCCCCTTCTACACACCTGTCAGTGTACTCTTTATATAGGTCATCCAGCTCTTTGGTCATTGATGGCACTTCGCATAATCGCTTTCCCAAGTCCCTTGCTCTTAGCTTTGGATGGTGTGATTTTCTTCCACAAGTATCCTTTATTTCATGTTTAAGTGGAGGGCTTCCTGTAGGGGGGTCAGGTGGAAGATGTGGGAAATTTGTAGCCATCACATATTTAAGCCCTTGTTTTGCTCGACTGTTAGTGGTCAGGAATTGATTATGGACCATATTTCGTTTAATGGGAGGAGGTGGTGTGCATGTTGAGCGTTTAATGGCGGAATCAGTTTCTTTGAGTGGTATTATCTCATCCGAGTCGATTTCATTGATGAAAACAGGTTGCGTTAATCTTCGTCGTTGTTGCATTGACAGATTTCCTGCTTCACTGTCTCGTTTAAATTTTAGTTTTTGATCAAGCGCGTCTGACAGAAGCGGCACAGATTTTCTGAGCAAGTGGGCTCCAAATGAAGAGCCTGGAGCGTCTTGATAACGAACTGTACGATTTTCCATGTTATCATAATTGTTTCCAACTTGAAGGAAACTTAATCCACTTTCCGAGGATGACAATTTGTTTACCGTCTTACTCGTGGGCCTATATTTTGCACGTGCTTTCTTGTCGCCAGAAGGCTGGTCGACAATCTGCTTGGTAATCTGCACATTCTTATCGTTGGATTCGCTACAAAAACCTTTGCATTTTCTTCGTGGATCATTTGGTATGTTCAGGGGGAATTTGAGCTGCCCGAAAGGAGAATATTGGGATGATGCATTTTGATCATAGCATTTGTTTTGCATCGTTTTGACTAATGACAGATTATTATTTACTTTTATTATAAACTTTTGCCTACACAAAATTTCCTTATTATAATATGTTGTCAAAATGACCAACGTCTTTAGAAATGGCAGAGAAATCAGTTTGTATGATATTTTAGCGCTGTCGACTGAAAATTACATAGCCCTTAGCACGTACTCATTCTTTGAATATGTCTTGGTTAACAAAAGTATCTATGTGAACACAACGCCCCCTATCCTACAAATCCTCATTTATTTCAGTGTTTAAAACGTAATAACTCCAATCTGCGCTTCTTTCTAACGGTTGTCAATAGATTGTTCACGAGGACCAAACTCGTTTAGTCTGTAAGTAAACTGTCTTGAGGCTTGAGAGAAGCTAGATATCAGCGTCTTTGGGTTTCCATTGTTTGTGAAAAAATTGTGATGTACTTAGCTCATCAGGTTGTCTTATAATAGCTACTTGTTCCTTGGGTTGGGTAGTAAAGTAATATTAAGTAGTAGTAGTAGCCTAACGCACTTTTCAAGCGTTGGCTACTTAAATACAATGAATAAGAAATTAAACCCCGCAATAAAAATGACATTCACCTTCCTGTCCCTCGAACAACAATAATATTTCATATTGTATCATATTATTGCAACAATCATAACACAAAGCTATAACAATACAGGATATTATGTGAAACAATGATTACATTGGATAATTACATTGGCTTTTAAGAAAGTTTGCTTAGCCGGAAGCAAGTAGTCTATAGATTTACTTGTAATGTAATAATAAGAAAGCTAATAATAAAGCTTAAATCGAAACTGAAATGAGAAATTCCTACGAAGAAGCTAATTTATGTGTGTGTTTGTGAAGCTAGTTTATTTATTTACTTTTAAAACCTGCAAAATTAGTCTAAATGTTAATCCTTTAACACATATTAACATATAGCCAGCTAAACTCAGATATGCCATCACAGATATAGATCACTGAATTTAGATACTAGCTGTGCAAATTATAGCAACAAAATCATTTTATTATTTAATTTTCTTTACTGTTGGAGCTATATCTAAGAATCATTTTTCTGAAACTTTAGCTATTTCGCATCCCGTATCCGACATCTTCTTGGTCTTCGAAAAGACGAAGATAAATGGTAGCTAATGGGCTAATTTCATGTTTCTTCCTCATAAAGACACTCTGGTTAGTTTTCCTATTACTCATGTAGCTTCTCCCACAATTGGTCAGTTCTGTGATTTTATACTTTCTACAACAGTATTACCCCAATATCCAGGTATTTTTATGAACCTGCTAGTATAAAGTACATACAGGCATCATACAAGGGCTTTAATTAATTACAAAGATCATGTCATGCATTTTTACTTGACACTTGAATTGCCAGTGAAATTGACAAGTTTCCTCCCTCTGTTTTTTGAACTTGAGTAATATCTGCTGCTGTATTCTCTAACGATGCGTACTAATTATCGCATGTATTGCATATGTGATTGTATTTAAAAAATGCTAAATGCGTAGACCACAATATATTTCAAATTACAAATTACAGAGCCTGTGTTATGATAAATTAAATACGAACAGAAAAAATTTATATAGTAGTTAGATACGCATGCTTTCATTGAATGAACCGAGTTTGCAAGTCTGCGCTATGGGACGAACGCAGATATAAAGGTAAGGAGAAAAAAATATTAATTTAACATTGAAAACCAGATTTCTCTCATCGTAAACGTAAAACTTGCACCAAGGTTGCACCTTTTGTCAACCCACTTTTCTTTGTTTTATTTCTCAAAAAAAACTAAATGTACATTTAACGCTTGCAATAAGTTCATCATTAATACAGTATAAATCATGCATAAAATGAAATAACTCAGGCAAAGGTGAGCCTATAACGCAAATCAGTTAGTCATATTGCACGTAAAGGTTGCAGAATATTTTAAAAGTCAATCCACAAACGGCAATCAGCAATAATTTCCTGCAATAAGGAATATGAACTAAATGAAAAAATTATCTGATGCAAATAAAAATTACAACATTACAATTACAGACTATAATTGCGGTGCGGTGCAACACTCTTAGTGTTTTGTGCTTTGATGAAACTTCAAAAACATTCTGAAACCCAAACTTAATACAACAGTAGTATAGTAAAGATGAAGTGTAGAGTTCATGTGGTTGCACGCAAGGGAATAACGATAATGACAAAACCATACCGGCAAATATGCATTTAACTTTAGCTTTCGATTTCCTTGATGATGAATGGAATGAATGTGAAGTAAAAACGACGATTTGAAGGCAAGAGGAAGTATATAAAAAGCACAATTACGACTTGGTAATTTTTACTGAGTAAAAACATTTTATTGCAATGTTTGTATAGAAAAAGTAAAAATAATTTGTAAAATGCATGCTTTTGCTTTTTTTTGCATGTCACTGGTTATTACCCTTTAAAATGCACTTTTAATGATTTGCCCTTTAGCTATTATTGTAAAATTTTAGTTTTAACATATTATAAGAAGTGATATGATCATATTTATCATAAGTATTATGACAATCTTCTTCATTTCTTGGGATGATGATTGTAATGAAGCTGTGGCTAACAAAGAAATATACCATTAATAATGTAAAGAGTATATACTATATTGATTGGTAAAGTTTTTGACCTAGATTTATCATATCATTTTAATTTCTCTTTCTGTTAGTTGTTGGTTCATCACAGTCTTGTTCAAGTTATTGCAAAAGACAGTTGAAACCACTTCTTTGAGCATTCGTTATTGCAATCGATTAAAAAAGATATTTTCTTCTTATCTTGCTCTGAATTGTTGATGTTGCTAAACATGAAAAGTTTTAAAAGGAACAAGTTTGATTTGTTAAAGGGCAGTGTCAATGTGATTCTAATATTGTTTGTTATTGTATGTTCCTCCAATGGAGAAGAGTCTGGGGACTATTTAAAGCATTTCAGGAAATTTTCAGAAGACCTAATCTCTAAAGCAAAAGAAACGACAGAAGCCACAGAGATCAAACCCGGTATCCACATGTTTAACCCATTTGGCGTGGGAATTCTGTTGGCTCACATTAATGAGAAGGTCTGGAACGTTCCAACAAACGGGATACCGGAGGTCCTTCACACTCCAAAAAAGTTGGTGGCCACGGAGTACGCCCAGCTTTTGAGACAATTTAGAAGGGTAAGTTGTGAATAAATTTAATGAGCAACATGCAATAAGTACCATATTTTCAAACAAATTCGTATTTATAAAAATTAACCGACTTCAATTGAAACTGAAATACAGAGACAATTCAGAATTTCAAACACGGTTTACTCGAGATATGGAAATTTAACCAGACCGATGGCCTTTGATCAATTTCTAACTCATATTATCAACCTTGACTTCACTAATCAAACGGCTGAGTTTATTGACAGCTTCAACAGTTTTATTGATCTTGGGACAAAGGGACACTTGAATAATGAAATTGTACCAAAAATGCTGTGGAAAAAAGTGTTCGAAAATGTGACAATGGGTTCGTATCTTAACACAGTATATTATAAAGGAGTTTGGGACAATCCTTGGACATCTATTGGAGATAAGCCTTTTAATTTTGACTCTCTTGTCCCATTCCTGGAAACGCGAGGTCTGTTTAAAATTGCCGAAACCGATAATATTACCGCTGTTAAAATTGACATCCAGGTCAGACTTGTGAAATTATATTCATACTAAAGAAAATACGTTTTTGTTTAATAGTACTTTAACTTTGTTGTCATTTTGCCCAATGCAACAAAAGGGTGCCGGAAAACAATTAATTCTTGTTAAGGCTCATTCCTTCATGGACACACCCCGACTTCATGAGGAATTTTTAAGCGTGCAATCAAATGAAAGCTTATGGACCATGCAAAATTTAACTGTTCAGGTTCCAGCAGTTAATGCAACGAATATGGCTCGACATCATCTTGGACTTTCCTATGTAAGCTTTACAAAGTTCAATAAATTTTTTTATATGAAGAAGAAATACATAATTGAATTCATTGGAATTACACCACTAGATGGGGGTAAATGAAACATTTTGTAGAAATAACATCTCAAATCCTGAGGACTTCTACTATAGCCAGCAACCTATAACTCAAGGGAATCATTTTGAACTATCGCCAATGTTCGTTGAAATTGCTTCAGCCTCTGGTGAGGAAAACGATTGGTGGTTATGCTCATAATTTAATAAATTCATGCTTATGTCATACCGTTTGATAATATATGATTGTAATGTTTTAGGAACGCTTGTGAATTATCAAAATGATGACTTTAATCTGACCGATCCGGAGTTTTCTGAAGATTATTACGACGACGATTATGAGGTACTGGAGACAGAGCATGACTCATTAGATGACATTGAAGAGCATGTCAACTCAAGACAATTCAAAAAGACAAATAGATTTCGTAGATCAACGACAAAGACACTAGGCGGCTGTGGTCGAGTAGAGGATGTTGCTGGTGGATTGAGTTCTTCAAAAAATAATGTCCGACCGATGTTAAAATTCGGGGAGAATGGTAGAATTTTAACCTTTGATACTCCATTTTCATGGGTTTTGCGAGATGAAGAAATCGGAGACGTTTTCTTGGGGTCAGTGACATCAATTTGTCAATTCAACAAAGCAACCAATGCTATTTATGCCAGCCCGACGCATGCGTGGCTGCATGACGTTTTCAAAGTGGCTTTCTGGAAGTGCTTATCTAGATAAAAATTGTTTTGACGAATGTATTTCATTTTAATTATAATTTTGATGCGTCCAAAACTAAATTAATAATGCAATGTCGTGCTCAATTTAAAATATTTAAAAACTAGTGCATTGTTTTAAAAATTTGTTGTGTTTTCTAGTAAGAAATAAAGGATACTAATACTCAAAATTCATAAGGCTCAAAAGTAGTAAAAGTTTGCATTGATTTATGGAATTTTATTTTGTGTGTGTTTGTGTGTGTGTTATTTATTTCACAGCAAAAACACAACAAATTGTTTTAAAATCTAGTTTGCTTAAAATAAAGTGTTATTCGAGTTTTTATTCTTAGATAACATATAATCGATAATTTTAGCAATATAATTGAAAATTGTTTATGCAATAAAATCCCCGCATCCGATAAAATATTGACCAGGATAGGATATATGGCCTTCTTTTGCCTGCTTACATAAATGTTGTGGTAATTAAATGTGGTTTATAAAAAGTGTCAACTTCGTTAATCCTACATATTTTCTAGCTAACAATAAGAGAGGATCTTTTCGTAAATGTAAGGTAAACCTAGTGGACTAAAGAAACGCTGAAAATTTTATATGTACCTACCAAAGCCTATATGCACCCAAGCTTCATTCTAGCAAGCAAAGCACATGATATGATAGCTCAACGATAAGTGTTTCATATCATGGAAAATTAGATGTTTTAAGCTTTGACTTTTCACAGATCATCTAGAAATGAAACAGAACACCTTATAAACTCTTGATTTGATATTATTTATGCAAAATACCTGTTGAAACTGATATTCATGAAGATTATGCATACTCATTGAATATTTATCGATTTCAGACGTAGTATAAACGGATCTAACTTATTGTTCAATATAAAACCAAATCGGAGCGAAAAAAAGCGCATAATATTTTAGTAATTCTATCTTATTTGGCGCTCTTCCAACAACTAAAGACAACTAACTGGTATACTACAGAAAACGTTAAAAGCATTGATTGCATCGGCAGCCCCTAGCACTTAAATTTAAAATGACTTATGACTTATTGAAATTCTACAGTGACTTTTGTATGCACCTCTATATTAAAGAAAAAAGTAATTCAAATGTGTAAACCCATTATGATGATGAATGAATAACAAGAAACCTTACAAATGATCACAAAACGAATATGTCTAATTTTCATCAGCTATCATACCATCAAAATCATTTCCGGGTTTCCAGGAAAAACCAAAACTAAAGTGCGTAACAATCCTCTGAGAATGCCAATAATAAACAAAGGAATCCGGGACATTTTGTGAACTGTACAATTAAAACAAGAAGAAAATGTATAAACTGTGCTTTCACTCATTTTAAATGCTGCCAAGTGCCAACCTAAGGAAAATTGTTAAGCTCAGTAAAAATAGTGAATATTTTAGTATTTTTTGTAGTGAGAAATGAATGATTAGAAAAAATATGTACTGCTTTTTATAGAAAGTTTGAGAAGTTAATTTAAAGTGTAACGGGGAAGTTCCGATACGATACAGGAAAACTTAAAACCTACAGACGAACAGAGATTCTGTGGACACAAAACTGTGGAAAACTTTTTGTTTTTAACAATTTATATGCATCAGAATATTTAATCCAATGGATGGTAAGGGATATGAATATGAAAGGTTACACCATTACAATAAGATATAATGCTCAGTAAATTCATGAATTTTAGCGCCTCCTTAACACTAGTCGATGAAGTTATTTTCTGGTACTATTATTATAACTCAAAAAATTATAATGTGCATCAAGACATTTAGCCTAGAAAGCAAAGATTTTTATACAATCAAGGAATAACGTTCAACAGTACAGAGTACAGATAGATTTTTGGATAACCTAAAAGCATGCAACGAGATACTTTCTTACTCGTTCATCCATGCTTTTACTTTTCTATGCTATCCCATTTCATTGTTTCTTTAAAACGCAGGAAAACTGATAAGTGAATTGTGGTTTGCTTGATTTACGATGTAGCAACTAACATTTTTATATCACTGAAAAGTTTTGGTGCAAGATCATTTCTCTTTCAAGTACTTCGTAAGTTGACAAACCATTTCGTCAAGGTTTTCACAGCAGGAGAAAGGCATAATGTGCGGCTGCGTTTGTACTAGACATTTTTGACCCATTGCTTACTTGAAAATCAAGAATTGCAGTAACAATTTTGTACCTTGACTCATTTAATTAATAACTCTTTTGTAGTTAAGTGTGCAATAATCGTGATAGCGCGCGGCAGGGTGCTGCATGTCAAGGGGAAAATGCCGAAGAAGCCAAATGATGTGTGATACACACAAATAAGAACTCAGTTAGGTAATAGACTATTACCCCACAAGACGAAAAGACTACAAAATAAAAATTTAAGATAAATTATTACTTTTAAATCATCAGCATAAACAGCTGCATCCTACAGTTGGCTCCAAAACGAGCTTCCGTGGAATTGCAGGTATATCCGGAGATGGCTACGAATTAAAGATTTACTTTTCAATTTTTATAAAAGAAATAAAAGAGAACAAAGAATGCTGTACTGTATTTAATGAAAAACGACTTTATTTTTACCGACTTGCCTGACTCCCTCATCTCATATTATATACTTGATAAAGATTGTCATCGGCTTATTCTGTTTCTTTCTCGTTAAAAAGTTGTTCTTGCAATTCTCCTTTTTCAGTTTTCTAAGAAGCCAGCATAAATTACTTAAGAGAACATAATTTTTACCACTCATGATTCTATTGAATTCGATTACCTTGACGTAAGCTCCAATCTAACAATCAGAAAATCGGAAAAACAAGCAAATCATTGTACTTCTGACTGAGTGTCGGTGTCCTGTTTTCATGCCCTTGTTCAGTCGAATGTAAAGTCACATTCATATTATTGGTGTGTAGTTGACTCTGCATGTACGTAATGATGTTTCGATATTTCCTGCATGACTCTTTATACCAATTAATGGTGAGTATGTAAAACAAAATGATCAATGCCTAAGATAAAGAGATTAAATTTACAAAAACAGACGACTTTGACAAATAAATCAAGTATTATCTTTCATTCAAGAATTCCAATCTTCGATCCGCTTGTTTTCTATATCGTAATTCATCATCTGGACTATCATAATCTTTAACAAATATGATCGACAAGTCACATATATTGGGTGAACCCAATGTCACATACATTGAATTGATTGAATGATGGATGAACAAGTCTAATAAAACTGAATATCATCTCCTTTCAATATAAAATCGGCTGTAAAAGTAAAGTGGCATCACTGTTGAGTAATATTGTAGTTTTTCTTTAGTAAATGAGAAGTGAATAAGAGATATACTGATTTTAATGCATCAATTCTTATGAAGAGAAAAAAGTTATTTTCGAAAAATCATATTTAGACATAAAGATTAACATATAAAAGAGCCCTACGGTTTTGAGGAAGTTTCAAAAAATTTCAGAATCAAAACTAACTATATGACCTCAATTTGTTCCCCTTACCCGTGTTTCTACATATGACTTGAATCCCTTGCTAGAAATGAAGCAAATTTCTAGGATTCTATGCATTTTAACAATATATATTTGTTGAGCTTTCACTTTACTGAGCTAGCATAGAATAATAGAAAAGTTACATGTAATTAGATGATGTATTTAATCTGTACATAAGCGTACAATAAAATTAAATAATGGAGTGATAGCATTGTTTTTTACTATAAATAAGATATCACAATCAAACTTGAGTTTTAGGGAAATGAATTTTATTTTCGTGTTCATATTTTTCGTACTATTCGTACTAAAATTGATCACAGTGCAAGAAACGTACAGATATCTGTACGTTTCTTGCACTGTGATAACTTTTCTGTGCCAATCACTTCGCACTTGGTGGTCTTTTGTAGTTTCAAGAGTACATTTTGTATCTAGTTACAAAGTTACAAGTACACACATGCTGATTTTGCTCCAATTTTTTCTTTTTTGTATTTTTGTTACCGAAATGAATCTATAATACGCAGCAATTTTGAATTCATTTTCCTAACTTTTTCAGATAATTTTAACTTGTAATTTCAAATCTACACTTCACAATGTATCTTTGAGTCAAGTTTGCATTAAATTATTTCTTTGCATTATATTATTATGCATCATTGCATTTCTCCAGCGTTTTTGGCTTGGTAATGCTGCCTTAATACATGCAATTTTGAAAGGAAAACTCATTCCCGGATTCTAACCGATCGACAGATTCGTATGATCCTTGTCTCCACCAAAATGTAGTTGTAAAGTTTTTGTAGATGTAGTTTTTACTAGATCAAGACAGAATTGCAAATATACTTTTAGTTTTCCATTAAATTAGTTGATATTTTTTCTTGCAGAAATTATTAAGATCAAGAAAATTTCAAACAATGCCTTTTGTTCAGGCGACTGCAGTCTTCAAAATAAAGTAGCAAAGACTAAAAAGAGTCAGGTCAAACAGGGAGGTGCACAGCTTAATTTTAGTGAATATGTTTAATGCAACATTAACATTGTTTGTGTATTCAAACAAAAAATATCAGACAAGTTTTTTATATTTTATGTGAAAAATCAGCATTGCAATAGTAATAAAACCGTCCGAGATTTCCCCCTTCGATTTTTATAACCTGGCCCAGCAACATTAAATTATCTTTTCAAATGTCATCTTGTTTTCTTTTGTTGTTTTATTGTATAGCATTCAATGAGTGTTTAAACAAACACATTTTAAAGGGTTTTATATTTGATATAATATCCAAATATATTATAAGATCTAAACACTATATGAATAACAAAAATGCTCAGATTGTTTGAAAAGAGTTCACTTTGAGTCATTTATTGCACATTAAAAGTAGATTGTATCATGAGGTGAGAGATATTTCACTAAAAAAGATCATTCAGTGTCAACAACAGCTCTCTTATTGCTAGATCTAAAAACTTCCCCTATATCAAAACAACACTGACACTGACTAATGAAGTTAACATGTACAAAACATAGTTTTTTTGTTTTTATTACATTATTATTATTACCCATGCCGATAACCTAATCATGCAATGTACTATACCGATGTAGTGTAAAAACAATGAAAACGTTCTCCATTCTACGATGGGGTGTATTGAGAACATTTTTGAACTATTGTAAACGAATTGAATGGATACATTTTGAAATCAATATCTCCATGAAAAACAAACCGGGCATGATATCCAATTTAACTTGAAAGTACATCTGGAGACGAAGAACCTTAATAAAGAAGATCCGTACAGGTTGACACTTGACAGTATGAGATTATGCCGTTGCTTGCTGTTGACTCTTTCTATTGTTCACCTTTTGTCATTAGAAGATTATAATATTGGTTTTCTAACACAAGTTGCAATTTTTGTTGCTGCGGTAAGCTCATGTCTGGGTCTATGAAATGATCAATCTGCCAAACGCAAAGGCCGACATATTCTAGACTAGTAGACTACTTGTTTTGAACTGAATATAATGCATCATTATAATCGTTATGAATATAATATACTTAGCTAGTACTGTTTTTGCATATATGTAGCACTACAATAGGTGTTTATAAAGAAAAGGTAGTAAAATCTCATTTGCTAATAAATATTGGTTGTAAAAACTGCTCCTTAAAATCCTTACAAGTAGGTTAAGGGGTTTTTAAGCAAAAAAAACATCCATTGCATTACGGTTATATAGCTTTTCATTGTGTTTTCGAAACAGCTTTTACACCTTATGAAACTCTTTGTTTTGTCACAGTAAACGGGTAGGACACATTATGTCGCATCTATCTGAATAACAACATATCCCTCAACTTTATTCACTGCACTCTTATTATTTACAAGTCAATCTTCATAACTTTCAATCATCTAAAAATATTGCCGTGATTATGACTGTAAAAAAGCGCATTATTTTAGAGCTTTGACCAGACAGTCTCAAACTAAACGCAAATCCATAAAATATTGCAAAATATCGCATAGTTGAAAAACAGGGTGGGGAAAGATGAAAAAACAATAAATACTAGTGTACAAGTATACTTGGCGTTTTACAGTAGTTTTAAGGCAAAAAATCATTACCACAACCTCTACCACAACAATATGTTTTTCTCTTTACATTTTTGTCAGCCAGAGAATCAGAGAAGACGGAAGGCTTCAGTCTGTTGATGTGTGTTCAGTGGAGAATGCTATCAAAGACAATAACTTTTATGACGATGATGAGAATCATTATCAGAAGTGCTAGCTAGCAAGTAGTTGGGAAGGGAATGATGAGAGAGAGAGAGCAATTTCATTTTTGTTGCTACTGAAATAATCAAAATGTATAAGTAGAAGAAGGAGAGGAAAGAGAAAACCTCATTGTGGATCTCGTATAGAAGCCGGCAAAGACAACATAGTTTAACTTTTTACATCACTCACTACTACTAACTTCAAAGGTATTACTTAACCAGAGAGATAAAATACGAACATAAAATTATTTATTTTCATTCCTTCGATAATACCTATACTTAAACGTTTCTTGTGTACACAATAAACACGCACAGAGAGAAAAAAGGAGAAATGCTCAAGTGAAGTTTCAAATGCTAATGTCCAAACATCTCTTAGAGAACTGAACTATCTCTATCTCATCTTTATATGCTTTTTCGTTTTTTATTTCAATCTGTGTGATTACTTATGCAAAGAATGAAGAATGAATGAAGAAGTGAGGAGGTGAGGACCCTTATTATGCACCATTTTATATGCATGCTCATCGTCTCTAAAAGTTTCATCATTTCTTTTGTTGTTGGTTGTTAATCGTGCCCAGTTTGCTCATTTTCTTCAATTCCATCGTGTGTATTCTTTTCAGTGTTTAATATTATATTAGATATTTATAAGATCCATTCGCCACTGACTTACATTAAGCATAATCTATGATATGTGCGAGCATTACCTTTAAGAGTAGTTGCAGTTAATAAATTAAAGCTGTAAACAAGTATGTGTTTGATATACAGAAGCTGCTACTGCGGCTGAGGCTGAGTGCTTTTTTAACTGCGAATTTCGACGTGATGCATCGAAACCGAAGAATGGGCACGACACAGTGGAACTTTGCTTTATCAATTTAAAGTTATGAAAAATTACAATTCCTTAGCCCTCGTGTAATTCAACATCAAGAATTTGAACAGGCAACTTTAAAGCGAGTAATAATATTTACAAGGAGTAAAAAGCTTTTTGTTTTAATACAAATCGCGGTTTGATAGGGTTGGATCGGTGTACATTGCAAATTAATAGAAATTCCCTTCGGGCCGAAAAATTCTTTTGTTCGCAGTCCGCATTGTCGTGTAAACTATAAACTACTGTGTGCATGCAACATGCGATACAAGACAAGAGCGCATAATATTATTATTTATTATAGTTTATTTTTTATTTCGATATCATAAAGACAATAAAGCAGATAGGTATCATTTGCCGGCAGATATGTGTGAGAATTAGTATGTAGTGCAACGGTACGAAAAATATACATTTTCATTATCCCTCCGTCCAATCACCCGTTCCTCAGTAATCAGTGATGCAATTGGTGATGAGGTATAATTAACCTCTCAGCTACTGACAAAACGGGCTCATAATAAGAGGGAGAGCGGTAGTGTCGGATTGAAGAGTACGCAGGCAGATGCGAGAGGGCTATCCAATTCTTGCTGGTGACTGGAAGGTTCGTTTTTTAGCACATTTTTTTACCAATACACACAGTTAGAAAGCATCCTCGTCGTCGTCAATATCATCATTATATCAGAAACAAATATAAATAATAATAAGATTCAGTCTTCAGTCTACTAAATAACAATATTAGGTCGAGGCATGTGGGTAAAGCAAAAAGTTGCAAGTTTTGCACTGCCTACTATACCACCTCTGTGTGACTGCTGGGTTTGTTTGTTAATGAATCATGATGTGGTGGTGATTGAGGAAAAAGTAAACATGTAGTCGTCAGTCGTCAGCATCTTCTGTAGATTAAATTTCTCTGAGCACAATCGTAGTCCCAAAAGTCGGGTTTGAATCAGAAATGTGCTTGAGCCATATTTCGTATATTTCGGGCTGTTTGGTAGTATATCATTAAATTTGCTATTAATGCTATTTTGTATTTACTATATTATTTGTAAAGAAATTGTGAAATAACCTTTAAAACTGTGTTTCGAACCGACTTAAATTTTAAAAAACATTTCATATTTTAGTTCTAAAGCCCTTATAAAATCTGTTTAAAGTGATTCATTTTGATGAAAAATAAGAAAAATAATTTTACAGCAAGTTTTCATATTTTTTAACTTGCCCCGTGAGTGAATTGTGCTTTTATGAATAGTCTGACACATTCCTGCATATCATTTCCATCTCAGCTGAAGTCATTACTACCTGTGGTGTCCATCATTTATTCTACGTCTCAGATCCATCATATTTTTCATTAAACAAAGTTTTTCGTTCTGGACTTGTCATGGAAGAGCCTTCATAAGAGGCACATTTCTCTTTTGTGTCATCTCAAGTTCAACAAATCATTAACAAAAAGGTGAAGTTTGCTGTGGGTGCTTACAGTGTACTTTTTCTTTTTCTTACGTTTCCTTAATAGTATGATTATGTCAGGAGAAATGACAGGTTGAATGACTTGTGGTAAATGAAGAGGCTGTTTTGAGTAAATGAATTTTTGTGTGAAGAGTTCTCCGTTTGCGTCGTAATTTAACCCTGGCGGGCAGGAAAGAGATGCATTGAAATTACAAGTTCTTATCTCAAGAAAAAATATTGAAACTCAAGCTTTCAGTCACTCATTTAAGAACAATATCAAATCAAAAATCGTATTGTAGGTGAGACATGGTCTGCTGCAACTATTTTAACTCTTGTTTGCACTTTGCACATTTCAATATGCATCCATTGTATATTGTGTAAAGAATCCGTGCAACACTCATCAACGCTCTCAACAAGTCGATCAACAGTTAAAAGAAAAAAGGTTCCACCTCTCATCTCATTCTCTTTTTGTTATATGTTAAAAGTATTTCGTAAAATTTACGATGAGATATTGCTCTTCAGCAGAGACGATGAAAATGGTCAGTTAGTTAGGAAAACGGATGAGTATCTGGTCATCGTCAAGAACAAAAACATTTGAAATGCCATGCCAAAATTTTAGTGCTACACACATACGTGACATGATATCATGGGTAAAGAAATATTATTCTAAAGTACAAAGTACAGCTTATTCATAACTAGATCAGATATGAGCCGACAGAGATGAAACTAAATATCTGCTAAAATGCATCTCTAATACAGAGTTAAAATAATGCAATTCTATTTCTACTTGCATTCTAATTTTTTTACTTTTAATATGAACTTGGAGAAGAATAGATCATCTTTTAAAAATGGACGCAATCGGTATATATATTTAAGGAATCGATTTATTTTTCACTGAACTTTGTTTCAGGTTTTCACTTTAGAATTTTTCTGTAATGCCAAAACTCGATGTTGGGATAAAATAAAACCAGGGAAAAGTCAATCAACAAAAATAACTGTTTAATTGTTAGAGCATCTCCAGATTATAATTCGTGAATTGGGATTTCATCTGAAGTGAAATAATGTGTTCATGATCATTTGCATATTCTATGCAATTTTTTTTCTTCTAATAACGCATTCCTACCAAAAGTTTGTAGAGGTACTTATTAGTCGAAGCAACCAAGCTATTAGTTTATTAATTATTCAATTCCAGTCCCAAATCTTTCAATTTTTGTATGAAGTTTTTTCGTATTCTCCGGGTGTGTGTTGACTTTTCCTTGTAAAAACCTTAATTTCCCTTAAACACTGAGTTTTGGCATTACAGAAAATCTGAAGAAATTCAATGAAATTTAAGCATTTTTACCGTAAACAAAAAGATTAAGCCTCCAAGTTCCAACTCATAAACGTGAACAGAAACGAGTAGATGATTTTTCAACTTCCATTATAAAAAGTAGAAGCAAACTTAGAGTTGACAATTTTAATGGTGATTATCTAGATAACGCTTTGTTGGTTGTATAGGCTGCTGTACGGTTTGACATTAGTCAATTTCAATTGTTTTTCTTTTGCTGCTTGCCGATCATTTCTCTTTGTCCATCAGCTCTTGATGGACATGTGCTTTTATTATTCTCTTTATTCTACTCCTCTGTCACTTACTGTATTTCCGTCTGTTTATCCGTCTTTGTATCTAATATAAAATAAAACTATGTCGATCGTTAAATGCATGTCATCATCAATAATTCTTATATTATGTCATTATATTGAACAGGAGATTAACAAAAATAACCAGCATTGTGCTATTTCCTTCTTAAATGTAATTTAATGAATAATACTTTTTAAACATTACGCATACGCAAGTGATTGCAAGGATCATGGTTTGGTGACAATTGGCATTAAGTAATGCCAATATTTCTTACTAGTACGACTTATTTTAATGTTGACAACAAAATGAAAAGAACGTTCAGTGGTAGAAAACAATGCATATTTCACCGTTTCATGTGTACAAGGTTGAAACGCATCTTAAAATCTGTTACATGCATCATTATGAACCGAATGGCACCTGCCATAATTTTGTAGGTGTGTGTTCTTAAAGATTTGACTGATGATAGTAGGTGGTGCGGTGGTGTTTTTACAACAAACAATTGCAGTTTTACAATCACAATGCAATGCGTCACTAATAATTGTTTTCGGGGGAAGGAGTTGCCGGAAAAAAACTGTTGATAACTTTCATACCATCAAAGCAATCTGCATTCAGTTGATTTTGCTAGTGGCAGTTTAACTAAATGTCAAACTAAACATATTCAAATGAATAATTTTTAAGAGAGAAGAAAGCGCTACTATTTAGGAATGTACCTACGACTTCGTTTTTTAATTACAAAGTTTTTTTTTGTAGATACAGACTCCAGATTTCCAAGTACATATAAATGCGAATAAAAATAACTGAATTATAGTCCAATGTCTTAAATTATCAATATATTTGAATAGGTGGTTATGCACTCTGCTTTAATTCGTTACATTTTCTGTACTATTGGCATAATTTATTCGTTTGAATACTTACTATCCGCACGTAAAATGTAAGTAGATTAGGTCTGATTTTAGTATAATGTGATATTAAAAAGTAGTGGGCCGAGCAAAGAGACTCAGCAATGCTTAAAGTAAAACATAAAGTAATAAAAACTGTACAATAAACTCTCTCCGCATGTGTTTCAAAAGTGAATGAAGTTGGCATGTACTTAATAATAACTGTTGATACTTCTAATTGCAATTTGTTTGTGTTGCTGTTCTATGACACTTTATCATTCATCGCGGTTGGTCATTCACGCTCTCGGCTCCCCGTACTGCATAAAGATGTGAAATAAATACATTTTATGCATATATAGCTTCAGTTTGGCATATTCAAACTTCATATTGAAGAATTATTTACACACTAATGGAAGCTAAAGACTTCCCCATTATGCACGATCTTCTCTGTTTTATAACTGGCATGCTTTTGCGCAATTGATTCACAATTGTCTATGCTTTTAATGAGCAAAAATGCTGATAAAGTGTAAGTCAATTGTTGTAGGTATCAACCAACTTTTATTCCTACAAATTGCTAGCTGTTTTTTAATCTATTGTTTTTTTTTCTTTAGGACTTCTCGTGTCTTCTCTATTCAACATTTGAGTATATTCCCTAGGACAAGTATGCAGCATAATTAAATTCTTCCGAGTTCTCAGTAGTCAACATAATTGAATAATATATTATTATTTTCACCGCAAACAAATAGCAAATATTGTTTCTATACTTTGTGAACTTGTGTAGAAAATGTATGTACTATGTACATTTTATTGCTAGTTAAAGTTAAGTAATGCTAGTGATTTGTGGTATTGTGCTACGAAAGACAACTAAACAGATCGTCCTCACCTCATTCGGATAGTCGGAGATTGACACGAAGATTGGAGCAATACAATTTAATCATTTTCTAAGAAGAATCGTTGATAAAATAGCAAAACCAATATTGAAAGTTGTTACGTACATCATCGCAAAAAGGAAAGAGATGAAACATCTTCCCACATGAAAGATTCCACTTGACTTGCACTCTGCATATTATTCTACCATGTAGGCATTTTCATGGGGACTGGCTGCGACTGATGAGGACGATGATTGCGAGATGATGATGATGGGGACAAGAAAACATGATGAAGTGAGCGAGATATTATATTATGAACGAAGATGAAAGACGCACACGACTGTCTGCTCCTTCTCTCTTTTTCTGCATATAGCAGACTTTTGATGATATTATGCTGATAATGATGATGTAGACATGAAAGGCTACATTGCATTATTATTATTAGTTTGCTTTCTTTCCAATTACCAGGCTTATTGTAGTTTTGTGTGTGTGTGTCACAAACAAATGGACGAGGAAAAAAACGAATTTACTGTGTAGTTATTAAGCTAACATGATTGTTTTTCAACAGAGGACCACATATGCTGAATGCTGATGCATCGCTGGGCTCTTATTCAATCACATATTATTATTAAAACAAATCATCACTGTTACTACAAGGAAAATTTATTGATACATATACAGACAGACAACCCGAGTGTCAGCGAGAGTTAACTTCCTTAGTGCCTGTGAGAGTTGTCAGTGTTGATGAGTTTTTACTTGTACAGTGATAAGCTCAATACAGATTTCGTTTTGATTTTGCTTTTGTTAAAGGATATTCTAATTCTGAGAAGAGGAAAAATGTGAAGGCGATAATATAATATTGGTATATAACAGCAAAGTGTTTTAGTTCAGAAATATTTTCTCTCTCGTGTGTGTTGCCACAAATTTTTTCACTCTAAACAATCATCATCTTCATTATGATAAATAGTCATAGAGCCAGGTCTTTCAGCAATGTTCAGCCTTTGTTCCTCATTTGTTTGACATGTGTTGAAAAGACTAGAGCGTTTAGTGCTGACTGTGTTGTAAGAGTTTATATTTCAGAGTAGCGAGTTTTTTTGTTTTTTTTTGTTGTAGAGTTGAATTCTGGAACGAAACTGGTAAAGGAGTAATTTGCATGAGACTTATAAAGACAAAAACATGGTGGATGAGAATGAGAAGTGAAAATAATCATCCATACTAAATAAAATTACTGTTTTTTAAATCTTTTATGTGGTTCGAATAAAACGCATAATATTATAAATATATGTGTGTGTGTGAGGTTTGATTTTGTTCCATGTTTTGAAGAAGAATAAAATATCGATGGACAGATCTGGTTTTATCAGTTGAACTGTCAGTCAGTACAAGCTAGTAAGAATATTATTCTAAAATGAATCTACAAAAAAGTTTAGATATCCAATGAGATAAACGCAAGACTAGACTATCCACCATTATTATCATGAACATCATTGTATTTAAAAAATGTTCTTGAATGTGTTGTCATTTATCTTGTGATACATCGAGCGTAATGGCTGTCTGTCCAATGTGAGCAATGACGGAGAAATTGTATATTTTGGCGATTAAAAGGCATAATATGCCTGACAAAAAAGGAATCGTTATTTACTGGAATACATAAAATGGCTACTGCAAATTTATGAATGTTTTCGCCAATTTATACTGCAAATTGATAGTGCATTTAAATTAAAATGTATTATATTCCTTAATAAAGAAAATTTATTTAAACAAATATCATTTTTCGCAATGGAACAAGAAGAAAGTATTCAGCTTGTGACGCATACTCCTGAAGAGTACGAGAACCTGCAAGTGATGGCAAAATACTGGAGATCGAAATCTCTTCCGGTTGTATGCATGCCACCTCCTCTCGGGGCTTTGAATCGAAGAGAAACAAATTATTTTGAAAATCCTCCACCCATAAAGCCACCGTTAGCTGAAATCAGAGAAAGTTCTGAAGACTCCGATGGCCGGAGTGGAGGCACAAGGAACTCAAGCATTCGATCCGATAAAACTAATAATACATTATTAACTGAGAAGTTGGGAGCGGAGAGGATGCGAGAAGGAAGCAATTCTAGTGGCCAGGTTTTTAGTCAAATCCATATATTAATATCAGCATGTTATATATTTATGATAATTTTTGATAAGTTTCGATTGTAAAAATGCTTTCTTTGAATTGAACAGGATGCTAGGGATTCTAAGAAAAAGTCAGAGTGGAGAACCCTTCAACAGCACTACTACCCTGAGGGTGACTGGGGCTGGATTGTTACCGTTTGTGCTGTAATGTGCCATGCAATCACGACAGGGCTACAGTTGTACCTTTCTAATATAGTGTATGCCCGATTTAACCAAGGTAAATTAATAAAATTTAATGAATAATTTTATGTTTTTCAACGTAATAATTAATGATTCCATACTAGAGGCACTAGAGGCTGTCAGACATTGAAAAACTAATCTTTGAATCACCAAAATGTAAAATTTTCAAGGAATACGAAAAGCTGACACAAATTAGAAAGAATAATTGCATAAATCAATTATAAGCTATCACACAATGCAGTTAGTTGTATCAAACGTAGTACTTCATATCAATTTAGCATGTGAAGCTGATTACATCATTGTCAATTTTACATTTTCTTACTTTTTCTTTTGTAATTCTCAGTTGTATCCCTCTCTGGGAGGTCTCAGGTCTCTTCTCAAATCATGTTTTTTATTTACAAAGAGTCCTCCCAAAATCCCAATCTTGCACTTGAAGTTAGATGTCAGCAACAAAATGCTGCCAGTGGCCGTCAAGTGTCAAGTGCTCATTTGTTATGTTTGACTAGTTTGACTGAATTCACTTTAAAGACTTTCATCTGCTCTTGCGAATATGTGGCATCACAGGGAAAAAATTTGGGCATTTATGCACCAACTAACTATAAGCGTCCACATTTGCTCTTTTGCGAAAAACTAAAAATGTTCTTGTCAAACTGTAGATAAGAGTAATTACATTACTTACAATTAATTATCTATGAATGATATCATGTGTAGCATATTAGATTGGCTATTATAGCATCCACCTAAATTATTTGCATTTGTTGTTATTAACATGCGATTAACAACGTGAAAGAGAATTATGTTTCAATTGTGCTGAGAAAATTCTTCAATTTTTTATAACCAACGTGTTTGATAATCGAATGTCACGCGGTATGATCAGTTTCTTGATTGTAATCAAATCACAAATGAATTAGCTCCTGTAGAAAGTATAACGAAAACCTGTACAAGATTTTTTGGAAAATTAATTGTCAGTAATACTTTCCTTAACACTTTGTTTGTGTAGTGTAGATGCTATACCACATCATATAAAGCCTTTTAGTAATCATTGATTTGTGGTGAAATTTCGTTTTCCGTATAAAATCACAATATTTCATGGTTGAGATCTTAAAATGACAGTGATTAGAATCATTTATAAGGATGTGAAGAAAAACTTGTTTTCTAGCTTATAGCGTATGCCTAAATAAACTGACGTAGTACCCATCATGAATGATGAAGGCAGCAGCTTCCCAGTCCCAGTATCTATCTTTCTTTCTCTCTTACACGCCCGGATATCTATGTTGACTAATAGCTGTTATCTAGAATGTTGTAAAGCAAGTAAAAGGATTAAGATTCTTAATGAGATTTAGCTTTTATTGTACATTTCACCGTGTAACGTGGTAAGTATGCATTGGCTTGTTTTCATGATCAACAAATATGAAGCAATTTTTATGATTCGATATAATAAATGAAATTTCATCTTGATCATTTTACCTGTACACAGGGGAGAATTGAGATTATTGGGTTGAACATATTTACAACTGAATTACTTTGTCATCTTTACAATATCATGTAAATGATAGCAAAATTTTATAAAACAAAATTTTAATTGATACTGCACGATTACACGTCTTTACAAGTAGACTTTTTTGAAACATTAAATCTTAACGAATTGCCAAAAGAGAGATTATTTAAGCAGAGTGAAAATTGTTATCCAAATATGGTGTTGGCTCACTTTTTCTCTCAGAGTGGACATTCTTTGTAGTAAAAGGTCCAACCAACCATATCTAAGTTCAAATTAATACAAATGGATGAAAGTGGTATTTTGACCTGGGAAAAGTAAAATGTGGTTAATTTGACAGTTGGCTTGACTTGAGACAGCTAACTGGCATAATATTCACTTCCATGCCTTAGTATATATTTTTAAAATGCTTCTGTTTGAATAACCAAAAAAAGTAAATTTATTGCCTATTAAATTCCTTTACTAGTTCATAGGACAAGTGTTATTGGTAGTCGATAAACTGGTTGATTGCTCATTGATCGTAGTTGATCACATTCTTATGAGCTTAATTGCATTCGGGAAGGCGGATAATGCTAATGGAGTGGGCTTCTTTGACTGTTGTTT
>JAQFYG010000241.1:0-38386 GCA_034694325.1 Entomobrya corticalis | reverse complement strand
CATTTGTATACACCTCGTTTTCATATTTATCTCTAGAAAGTGGCAGTTTTGCATTCTAATATACTCCTACACGCTTTTCTGAAACTTAACCGGTTTTATTTTAACTTGGGTCTTATACAAATGCATATATCTAATGTACTTTTATACTCTTATGGCAATATTAGGGTAACGTGCTATTCATTAACTATTGGCTATGATTTCGATTATTTATACTGGTTCTGGAACGAACTTAAAACACGCAAGTAAAAACGGCATGACTCACGCAGATATGATATAGTTACTCAAACACAAAATTAATGTAACCTTGAATCTTGCTTTGGATGATGGAAAATGTGATTGAGATTGGAGTATGTAGTATATAGATCCCACGCGCAGCAATATTTACTAGAATGCATTTTGTACCCAATTCGGTGGAGTAAATTAATCATATATTATGTAGGTATGTACATTTAGGAAAATAAAAAAGCAACAACTTTAGAGTCATATATGAAATCATATATGATCATTACGATTTCATTCTAAGTAACAATAAATCTCGTTTGCTGAAAACCAAAAACTATATTGGATGGAACAATAACAATTGCCATTTTTCTGTGCCTCCCCCCCCCTCCGAATACGAAGCGTGGTAACGACAACAAAGCAGCAACAATGAATGGCCCCTTCAAAAAAAGGCATAGTATGCATTCAAGGCCACTTTGAAAAACTTTGGCAGAACTTTTTGAAAAAACTATTGCGAGTTTTAATATGCTTCTTTAACAAAATCGGTGATGGTGATTCCTGCAAATTGATTTGTTTACGAAAAAATTATTTTTTTAAAGTACTTTGTTCGTTAAAGTTTGTCCATTTTTCGCATTTTTTCTTCTCAAGACCAAATACTACTGCCTATATTGCTCTAATTCCATACACACATTTCTCATGTATACTGCTAAGCCCATACCAATTTTAAAAATAATCGGTTAATATTTAAGGGACAATGTAAGGAAATCATGATTTTTATCGTAACAACAAGAGCAATACACAATACATAGGCTTTCAACGAAGGCCCATGATTTACAACTTTTTGTAATGTTTACTTGTTATGATAATGGATCGTAATTTTCATAAACTCACCTTGCCACAGCAGCAAATAGTAAAGTAAGAAAATTTTGTTGCTGTAATAATCAGAGAAAAAGGAAATTCAAATTCGCATGCAATGTAAACACTGTATTATCTGGTCGTTATTGCTTTACTTTACTTATTTTCGTAAATATCAAAGCAATATATTTTTGTGTTTCCCCAAATTCATGAAACAAGCCAATAATAAAGTAAAAATAATGAATAACTCAAATAGTCAAATTGAATGGAATATGTAATTAGTATTTTTTTAAATTATATAATATTATTATTGCATATTCTAAGTATAAGCACTGGATGTATTCTCGAATTTTGCTTAAACAAGACAACAAGTAAACGAAAGAGCCTGGCACCGAACCTCAGGTCTAAGATAGAGGTAATCTTTTAAAGTTCCTTTTGAGCCAGGTTAATTGATTCATTTGTTAATTCGATTAAACAACAAAATATTGATGACTTTATTTTAAAGACAAATACACTCAACGAGGTTTAATTATAATATACTTTTATGCACAATATCATTTTACTAGTTACACTTCAGACTAAATATACGTAGAAATACATATATTTTCTGCGAACCATTAAACAAAATCAACACCTGCTAAAATGTTTGACATGTTCATTTCTTTTTTTATATGCAGTATTCAACTTGAATAAATAAATCACAAAGACAACATGCACAAATATGTACGTTTAAATCTGCCTCATTTTCTAAATTAGCTTTCTTTTCAGATGGCTTTATTTTATTTTGAAAGTTCATGTACAGTAGGCGAAGCCAATTTCTGGCTAATTGAATTTCCGATTTGAAACACGACTGAATAGTAAATCTTATAGATTCTATTATTTTATCTACTTCTCATTAATTTCCTTTCATATTTGGTTTAGATGTTTGGACATAAATAAATCTGATATTGTGTGGATATGACTTTGAGACTTGATTGATCAGGGAAATCGCTAATCATTAATCCTAATTTTAGCAATACAGTAATACAGTTTATTCATGATTGACTTTCGTGTGCTGCATGTGAGCTCTATACTCATATCTAAAAGTATACAACAGCCGAGCAAGCAAAGAGTGGATATTTACAGCTAATATTTATTATGGGATTTCCTTTTCGATTCAAATTGGCACACAAAAATTCAAAAGTTTAAATGAATCACCTAAAGATTCGAAGTTTAATTACATTCACAATTTCAAATTTTGATTAACCGTTTTGCTAAACCGTCAATAAAGGTAACATGGATATAGACTCATACCGTATAAATAATTATTTTGATTCTGAGCTTGAGTTAAAACCCCTGTATACTAGACTAAAAAATAGTATAGCTAACGCACTGATATGGAATAAAGCAGTCTTTCATCTTAAAAAGTTCGTCGTTAAACACTTAGATAACCAAGTTTACTATTGAACACTATTCGTAACATGCACATAAATTCATAAGTATTTAAGTTGTTTTGTACATGTATATATGAGTTTAACCTTTCTTAAATAACTAAATATAAAGATTAAAACTATCCACCTACAATGCACCTAACGATAAGGATTAAAACTTTTGCAAAACCTTTTTCATGTTCTTGTCTCTAAATTAATTTTGGTTCAGTATTCAATCTGAGATATCGCTCAAACTTGTTTAACACCACAACACAACTACCGAAACCACGAAGTAATGATGTCTATATTCAATATGCACCATACAACCGGATTTTACTTTTCAATTCGTGAATACGGGAACGTCTGGTAAACGGTAAACGTCTATTATATTTATCATGAATCATTTTGTGGGAAAACTGGGAAAAGCACAGCTGCCCTTTCCTTACTGGCTGTGTACATGGGGTTGTATATTCTATATTGAATAACTTGTTGGTTGCGTTTTTCATTTTAACTGTCCATAATGATCTTGGGAACGGAAAGTATTTTCATATACTGCTAAAATATGATTCATTCGATACTTATTCTAAAACCAAATCTTTCTATGTTGATTTGACTGAACAAATTGCTTTTCAAGCGGGATTTGCTCTGGTGAAAACTTTATTTTTACAAAACTAAATAGAAAATTTACCCTACTTTCATTTAGAGATTTTAATTTTGCTCCCCTTTGAATTTGAACTCTCTTACTAAATGAAAAAATACAAGAAAACATTCAATATTCACGAGTTGTCGATTGAATTTTAGTTTTTTTGTAGGCTGTATTCTTTCAAACTTGGAATATGTATCCGTGTTTCACTCGTCAGCAGAAGTGTATGTAATATCGGTACAATTCGATTTATGTATTCAGGATACACAATGCCTGTGTTAATATTTTCTGACGTTTTCTAAAAATGTACCAGCATATTTTTACATACACTTTATTTAGTTCTATTTAAAGGGTTTCTCATTCTCATAATATTTTTGGGTTTCCAGAATAATGGAGAACATTTTTGTACAATAATTGTAGAAAGACTTCGGTGCTATGTAGCTGTTTTGTATAAACAGAATAATATTATCTGAAAATGTAAATTCCTAGGCTTTTTAATGAGAAATCCAAGGGAAAGAAGTCCAAATCTAACTACGAAAAGTAATCTTATGTGGATTCTTCACTATTACGGGGCTACATGCAACGATACTTGCTTTGTCAAAATAAATCCAATTTTAACTTTCGTAGTAATTTATCATTAAAATATGAGCATTGTGTTAATAAAAATAAATATGATTTCCAATATTACGATTTCGTAACAGCTTCAGATAGGTTTAAACAGAAAGATCGGTATATAATAAAATATTCTTTCGCCCATGCTCGGTAGAAAACCCCGAAAATTGTCAAAGTAGATAGAAATAAAAAGGTACACTGACTGAGAGAAGAGGAAATCAAAGGATTTCCTTTGTGAACACAAGCATGAACCTTGGTGTACCTTTCATGCATGTATCTTTTTTATTTCTCTGTTTTGACCTTGGACATGAGCTTGGTGATTGCTTTGTCGAATTTTCTAACACATGTATATATATATATAACTTTCTATTTTTCCATCGACACAAGAAAGTATCATATTATATTGGATTGGAGTACATCGTAAGTACAATCAATATCAAAAAATGTAAGTGTATTGATTGGAGAATGCTAGCGATCCTACAAGTTTGAAGTTGTGCGATATTTTAGATGCACTCTTATTCCCATTATCAATATATTTTCCCGAGGACAACAAATTGACATCAGTATAAAAGTGGTTGAATGCGAAGTTGGAGTTTAGTACATCTCATAGCGTCTGGAATACATGTTTACACAAACTTGGAACACACTTCTTTCAGACTATACGATAGTACGGGACTAGAATAATTCTTTTAATGCTTGTCGATGTCATCGTGAGAATGCTTGTAGCTGCTCCACTCCAGCATTCTTTGGTAAAGTGGGAGAAGGGATTTTTTCTCTCTTTCTCCATTACTAGTTCCAAGACTGTCTCACTTGAAAGAAACCTGGTGAAATCTTATACAAACGGTAGATGCAAAAATTATCATTGTGGGCGTTGTGGTCCATTCCAAATTCTTACTACAAACAATTTTGTTCATGCATGCTCATGTAATCTTAAAAATTTAATCATTTCTGAATGACAAAAAGTGGAGTAGAATTTCGCTGTACCTAAAGCTCTGATTTTGGAGTATATCGAAGAAACTATGTACATTGTTTGCATCTATGGGCATTTTGAGATTAGTAGGACCTTTCATAGATTATACGTAATAAGGGATTATTATAAATATGATCGTCTCTGACATTCACGGTGTCAGTCCATACTTTAATGCAACATAATAGAATAAATAAACTATGTATGAAAAAATGAAGAATGTACACGCATTCAAGCATTATGATACAAATTGCATGTTCGATTAAAACACATACTTTCGGTTGCCGATAAAGTTGAAATGCAATATTGTGTGTTGTATACGTCTACTAATTTTATCACTGCCTATACCTGCGCTATACTTCATTATTTTTCACGTTTGTTTCATTTGGCTCAGGGGCCAAATATGTTTATTCAGGGGCGAACACATAAATATTGCTTTAAACATATCACAATATCATACAACTACAACTGCTCGTATATATATAATTACCTATAAACTTCCAATTATACTGTTTTACTCGCTGCAAAATAATGTAATCTTATATTATCGTGTCTTAAATTACTATATTTTGGGTTGAATTTCTTTAGAAGTAGACATAGGGTTTACTGAAAATCGTTAAACAACTGATTCAACTAACTTGAGTAGTACATATATACCTAGTCAAATGCTTGGAAGCGAAACTTGCTGTTCCATTCTGTATTCTTGTGTGAATGGCTTGCGAATTCGATAAAAAATTGGATTTTTATTCATTTTATTTGAATACGGCGAAGGATAAAAGTAGTGTCAGCAATTTTGCAGGGGCTAGGTATGTAAGTGAGGCAGAAAATGTGTTGAATGTTATGCTCAATGTGTAGTTGCTGTACAATGTATGACTCACACGGCCACGGATTTCCCTTTTATGTGTGTGTAGTGTGTATACTCGAAAATGGATTTCCATTTTTAAGAGAATATTATGAACAAGAGCTTCTAGTCTCATGGGATGGCGATGATCTGCGAATTCACAAGCCATATATCACTTGACAGAGTTGTACAGGAAAAAGTGCAAAAAATATCTAGCACAAACAGTCCGTGAAAATGTGTTATTCATGTAAAACGTCTGTTGTCCCTCTTTCACCGCAAGCATTATTATTATGAATGTTGTAATATTATGTGGGATTCAATTTAGTAAATGCAAAATAGACATAAACTACCAACTTAGATAAAATAAAGTACATTTGCATACAATGAAGGGGATAAACACTTAAATATGCTCTTGTTTTCTCACAAGCACAGTTATACGTATGATGTGATGTTTTATGAAATAATCTAAAATTCTTTGAGTAAAAGCAACTCAATTTCTTAACTCTTTCACGTAAATTTCTAGCTTTAGGATAGTTTCTAAATTTCATCGTCTGGGGTAATCAGCAATCATGATCTTCTTCAATAAAAACTAACCAACCCGTCGGTCACATAAAAATATTCTTTGTAAATTCTCGAAATATGTTTTATTTATGCTTTACCTACAACCTCGACTATTGTTGTCAAATATCGCATTTGCCAACTGACATGACACTGACAAGTAGCGTTGATGTGTCTACAAGATAAACAGTACAGTGCAGCCTGATCCCGGACATCCACATTTAGGTACATAAATAAATGTATTCTATTCAGTCTATATTTTATTGCCATTCCCATAAATTACACTACATTTTAGCTTGCTTGCGAATATGTATTGAAAGTTTTAAATATTAATTTTGAAAATGACACATGATTTATGCAACCGTTTATGTGACACTGATGACATAAGCAAGTACCTATCGTGTAATCTAACTCATACAATCAGTTATCTTTAGACACATTTTTTAAGTATGAAGCAAAGAGACCAGATGTGAAAAGTTTATCTATAACACTGACTTGGTTGTCATTGTCAGGTATTGCTACTTCACTTCCATTGATATCGTTTTCCCCTGATGACAATGTCAATTTAATTAAATGAAGTTGAATTACAACAAAGCAAAAGTATTACACACAGTATCATATCAGCATCATTGACAACTCATTATAATCTACAGATATTAGTGCGTACCTTGTTGCAGAGCTCTATTCATCTATCTCGCAGTTCATTTTGCTGACTTACTTTTCCGGTGACAGATAACTGAAGGTAGTTAATTGAATTCCGGTTTTCTTGCCCCAGGAGGTGTCATATAAGTTCTCGGCAAACATTATTTAAGCTGCCTTATTCAAATATTAATGCATCCACTTTCACCACTCCAGAAGAGTCATCCCAAACAAGAGTGTGCACTACTTGATACTAGCTGCTGCTTCCATCTCGTTCTCTTTCACACTCTTGTTGCTGCTGCCAAGATCCGTATCTGCTGTGTAATGCATTGCATGGATAAAACAGTGTGTTTGCATGATATTGGCTAAATTTTGCTTTTGTTCCGTCTCGAATGCTTCCATCTATATTTAATATTGAGCCAAATTCGTTAGCTATAAAAATGTACATTGTATAGTTGATAATAAATGTAAACGGAAGCATGCATATTGAACAGTTCTTTTGGTTTACCAAAATCACTTTGCTTCTATTATTTTAGAAGAGGATCATTACTATTGTGTTTTCTCTGAGATGTAAATACAAATAATATGGTATTTAAACACATCTGTTCCTTTTAGTAGTGACTACGCTACAATCTAGATAAGTTTGCCTTGTCATCATCATCAAAAGCGAGATTTAAGATCGCTCAAGCGGAGAAATGGAGGCAAACATTGTGCATGAATACTTTTAATCTATGAATGCGTCCATTCACTTTCTATTCGAAATTAATTATATAGGTATGCGTTGCGGCTTTTGCTTTTGTATCGTTGCATATATCTATGCATGCACTTGCTCTTGTTGCGATAAAACAGCTTTTATTTATATATATAGTGGTTTGAAAACATGTGTATATATATATTCTAAGAATTTATTTACTAAACATAATAAATTGTAGTGGACTCAAATTAATTAAAATGGTTGTAAATGATTTATTATTATCTACACGACTTTTATATGTGCAAAATTTATAATGAACACGAAGTTGTTATATAAAAACGTAGTTAGTTGGTGTTTTTGGCACAACGGTCCTACCTTGATCTTCTTCACTTTTGAGCAGGCCCGTACAAAACCATCAGAGGGAGGTGGTCACGTAAACCAAAAAGGATCCTCAGGGCCTAAAACTCCTACATTGAGTGCCAAAAATGGTCATAGTCAGGGTAAAAACGGACAAAAGCCTACACAGAAAGCTCCATCAGCACAAAAAGGACAGGTGAAGGCACCAGAGAAGAAGAATCCACCAAACAGTAAGAACGGCAAGAAAAACAAAAAAGGAAAACACCAAACTTACGATCTTATTGTGACCATTGACCTGGTAAGTAAAAACATTCCTCCATTTTCCCATCTCATGACATCTCATTACATTATAATTGTTACCATTTAACTATATTTTTATATACTACTATATACTATTGCGATAACCAATAAACCTACCTAGAAGACAGTCAACATATTCTCAAGCTTAAGGAGAAAGTAAAAACACAATAACCACTATGGTACTTCACGTTTAGACACGTCAAACATAAACACAATAACAATGCCATCAAACCAAAAGATCATCATGTATTTTTCATCGTAAATCCCCTTAAATTGCTCCCACAACAATTTCCCCAATAATCGGTTCAGAACACTTTGGAAAGAGAGCTCCAGAAACTACTCTGGTATCTTCTTCTTTTCTCTTTCCACATAAAAACATACGCAAGTGCCCCAGTCATTATTAGCTGAAAATTAGTTGTGAAGTTGAAGCAATTAATCAAGCTAAGGAACAGGGTATGTTGTAATGATACCATTTTATTACGATTGCATAAGAAGTCTCCTCATTGTCTAGGATTTGTACTTGCCACTTTTTGGCAAGTTATTGCCAGAATTACAATCTTTCTGTCGTATATTTTCCTTTAAAATAAACAAATTACAGAAAAGCTAGAAAAACTGTAAAAGAACCTTTTCAGCTATTATATATTGTATACCTTAGATTCTTGGACAATTTTCCAGATTGAAAGAGTCTTTAAATACAATAGATGCTTGTTATCGAAATAATATTTATGGTTCATACCACAGGAAATTATTATAGGACAGATAGACAGTCTCGTTTAGTCTAACAACAGGAATGAAAGTGAAAGCACCCCATTGGTAGTATGTGCTATCTTTATCTTTAAAAGTTATATTTCTCATTGCAATTTACTTTTTAAAAGTTGTGCGTCTTCTTATATCTAAATTGGACACGTATATAATGTTTTAAAGTACTCATATCAGCACCACCATCTCGCCCTGTTTTTCATGTCCAGGGCAGTGGTGGTAACAAAGTGGACGTTACAACATCTTATATGTCAGAACAAAAAAGGAAACAGGAAGTCGATTCCTGTGGCGCCACTGAACTTTACAGCAGGAAAGAAAAATCATTGCAAGATATCACAAAGTACTAAGTAACTGTGGTGTGGTTGTCTGGGGTAAAGACAGACGAAGAGACATATCAAAGACAGACACCAAACTTTCACCAAAAGAAAACTAACCCAGCAGTAGCGGCGCAATATGCTGCATTATAAAGGATTTAGGAAATGACACATCGGTCTCGCGGTTAAAATGTCAGATGGATGCAGAATTTTCAATAGAGATAAAGTGTGGCTGTGGCTGATGCAGACGTTTCGTTTGCTACTATCAGAGAGCTGATGGTTGTTTCAAATTATTTTCAGGAAATCGTTATGGCATAATGACAAAGCAGAAGTAGCCATGAACTTGTGTGTAGACATGATGGTTGAATATTATCCCAATAAACTCTCTTACTCAACCAATGCAATATTAAAGATATAGCTGACTACTATAGGAAAAAATCGTGGCAAAAGTGAATATTACTTCATATGAACTATTGGAATCCTAGATAAATAAAATGTAAAAACTATAATATATATATATACACATATAGACAATAAATTTTTTTTATTTAAAGTCAATTTTATCAGTGTGTAAAATAACAGACCTTGGAAAATTGGATGTGTTGCAAGATTGGCATTATAATTTTTACGAGAAAATACTATTGCAAATTACTTTTACAGAACTGAATTTTGTAAAAAGAGACACGATTTTTGGTATTGCCTTTTTCAAAGTCGATTTTTTTCTGTATTGAAAGTATGTACAAACGTTGTTCTTCTAACAATGTGTGAGCGACTAGTTACGTGACGATTTATCAAAGAGATACTCAAACGAATATCGAGAGCTGTAACTCCACAATTCAACCACAATAAAGCTATAAAATATATGAGTCTATTCTTGTTTCCAACCCTCATACAATTGTCACAGAAAAAGACTGATGATGAATATAAATTGAAAAAATCTTTTGAAATATTATTATTGTTTAGCCATGTTACTTATAAACTTTTAGGCTATTTCTGCTTTGAGGATGTTTTAAATGATGTAAGTGACTTAACAGTTGACAAGCGCATACTTTACACTTTATGCGTAGTATTTTGGCAACAGTCAACCACTTTGGTTGACCAGGATGTAAGAATGCAATCATAAGCCAAGAAAAAGTCTAGGAAGAGAAAATATGCCGAGGAGTGAAAGTAGGTTGGCACGGGTAGATAGTTTGGGGCATTGCGGAACAGAAATTTTCAGTACCGAAAGAACCAAAATTAAGAGCTGACGTCTAATATTTCAAAAGTTCTAAATATTTATACAAAGCGACATACATTCTTCAAATATTCATCATGCATACATTCATGCACACTTTTTGTCAAGTTTGATACAATTCAATTCAAACTATAGATTCCTTTGCAGCCTTAACCGTACACCCATTTAGGGGAGTTGAGCAAACAAGATTATTATATATTTCCGCTACAGTATTACTGTAAAGTTATAAACTCACTTTAAAGTACAGTATAAATGAACAGTAAAAAATAGTCCAGTAATCATGGAATGCCCATGTCCAACTGCAAATATTTTTCTAAGATAAGATTAACGCTAAAACTTACACTTGGAAAAAAATGAATCCATAATATAATGCTGACGATTGCAAAGCAGAGAATAAAATACAGGACAAAATAGGAAGAAAGCTCTAGATTACAGTATGGAGAGGGTAACATGCTTTTCCTTAGAAGAAGAGTTGAAAGTTTATTTTATGACTTGGCAATTTCATTCATATGTAAATTTTTAAATTGTTTATCTTAATCCTTTACAAATTCTGGTCACGTCCCTATTCATCAACGAAGTATTTCGTCATTTTAATTTAACAAAGTATGGAGGAAAAGTGTGATAAATAGATAATAATTTGATGGTTTATAACTTTTAACGTGCTGAGCTCGTCGCTGTGTGTGTAATACGGTAGAAGTCTATATTTGTGTAGAATTAAACTGAACCATTTCCCAAGGAGAAAGACGATTACAAGCTACATATCAAACAATTATTGCCAGTAGCACATGAAATTGAAAATAAGAGTTTCATCTTTATTCTGTAGCGTACCACTCATTGCAGGGGTAATCTGAAATTTATGAATTAAATGGATTCGAAAAAATAAGAGACAACAAATAAAGTAGATATCCAATGTAATGTAATGTCCAATGTAATCATTAATTAAATCAAGGCTTTAGCATAACGTTTTTTATTGTCTCGAAAATTTCAGACTGAATACGGGCTTACGGAGGAGCAAGTAGGAGGTAAGATGATTACAGATTTTTAGTTTTAATTTTTTCCAAGGTTTTGGAATAATTAAAAGATATTATCTATCCTATCACTATTATTAAGTAAGCTTAATGATGTCTTATTCAAAGTAAAAAGTTTTATGTTAATTTGAGGTGGAAATAAGTACCAACAAGCCATTATATCCATTATTCCAAAGTAGTGTAATGCTAAACGCTTTACTAACGTATAGGTTTTCTAGGCATGGGTTATTGTGAGACGCCCCAATTTAGGCTGGATGGAATGGGGTTTCCAAATATTGAATTTTATAAGACTGACGCGCAACTCATTTTTACTTTTAGAATTCAAGGAAGCCTTTATGTTGTTTGATAAGGATGAGGACGGAATAATTTCTACAAATGACCTTGGAATAGTGATGAGGTCGCTGGGTCAGCGGCCGAGTGGTACGGTTCATAGCCTTTGTTTGTGCATATTAAATTGCTGCTTTGCCTTTGAGAAAGCACTCTATAATGATTGCTTTTCTTTCATTGATAACAGACACTGACATAGAGAATCTGGTGAATGAAGTAGAATTAGAAGAATCGGGATTGATAGAATTCAACGAGTTTCTCCTAATGATGTCGAAAAAGATGAAGGATGCGGAGAGTGAAGAAGAACTTACCGAAGCTTTCAAGTAAGTTTATCCTTATTTGCACTTGACTAAACTAATTTTGTGAATTTGGCTTTAACGTTTAGTATGCATGCTAATCATTTCTAATTCATTATGTTTTTCTTTCATTCGATAACACAGAGTGTTCGACAAAAATGGAGATGGACTGATATCCTCATCTGAGCTCCGACATGTCATGACGAGTCTTGGCGACAAGCTTTCGGACGAAGAAGTGGATGACATGCTGAAAGAAGCTGATCTCGACGGTGATGGAATGGTAAACTACGTAGAATTTGTAGCGATTCTTACTGCAAAGAACTGAACAGAAATACCTGGAAATTGAAATTTTGTATAAAAATTCACATATATGTGCATATGGTAAATACATGTATCTATTACTACATAGTTTATTATGCCACATTAACAGATATTACAAAAAATGTAAGAGTAAATATGAGATCATAAACTAAATAACAGGTATAACTGTAGGTGTAATCATACCTGCATCTACTGTATTATTACTATAAATTACAAATTTTAAAATATAGAACAAACAATATGCTAAACTGATAATACTGGAAATAGTTTTTGTGAGATACTATTACATTATTTCAACAATTCTTATTTGCCTATACTTGAATAAGAATAAGGTGATCCATTTAAAATTATCAATACTATATACTAGGACTAGGATGCGTCAATTTACAAATGTTGTATTTTGGTTTTATTTTGTTACCAGTTCAATGCTCCAAAAGTACTAAATTATTTTAATTCGAAGAGTCTGCGGCTGGTATGCAAAAAATATTTCTTATTGGCGATACCTTTGAAATTTCAGATCGAGTCATATTTACTCGTATACGCAAAACCGTTCTAGGCGCATTTAATATTTTGTATACTCGATTGTACTGCAGGTATGAACACAGATATAACTTTAAGGTGTTCATTCCAGATTTAGAGACAATGGGCAATTAAGGCAGAATATATATTTAATTTATAGCGCTCTATATGTAAGTAACCATAAAAGAGTGTAATGCTACGTGTCCGTATACCATTATGTTAAAAATTATTGTTAAATTTAAACAAAACTTCAAACATTGGAGCTTTTTATCGTCTTTACGCACTAAAATTAATTTTTGTAAACTTTATAAACTCAAATCATATTGCTGACTTTTATATCGTTTGATCATAAATTAATAACGACTTGTATGATGTGTATATATGCATTACACACAGTCAAACTTAAATGGTCTGGCAAGACAAGTTGACTCGACTCAATGTAAAACTTGATGTTGATTTTACTAAATGAAGAAAATGAAATCCATTTATATAATACAGTCATTTTGTGAACGTACAAAATCCACGTATAAACGACTGCAAGGCTAAATGGAAATGGTAAAACACATACCAGATTCGATCATAACACATTGATCACAGCAGATTACAAGATGTTATCTTCACACACAATATACACCACACCACGATGATAAGAATTTGCATGATAATCCTTCGTTTTTGTGAAAGAAGTGTATGTTCTGTGAATTTATTCAAATTATTTTATAGTCAGTTATTGATGATATCGTTCTTTTTGATTTGTTTTATACATGACATAGGTACAGGTTTTTTATTTTGCCTTCACTCTAGAAATACAATTGAAGATATTTTTGCAAAGAACGCAATATAATTACTATGTACATAAGTACAATATACTTAGGAAAAATTGATACCTGATCAAGGAAAGCGGATTAGATTAGACATAATAATAAATTATTGATATAAACTGTTACGTTGTGTATAAAAATTACATAATGAGTAGAAAAATGAACGATGAAATTTGAAGCTGGACCTTCTTAATCATCGTGGCATTTTGAAATGGTGACATGATTTCTTAAAAAATAACATTTCCATATATGAAATCCCAATCGAATACACAAAAACAAATGATTTCTAAAATATATAAACGACTAAAAGATCAAAACTATTTATATAAATTTAAGTATTAATCATACATACTCGTTGATCTCGACTATATTGAAATTATAAAGAAAATAACAATCAAAAATCAAATTTTATTCATCATCCACCGACTTTCACCAAACATGATTTATTAGAATTGTTAGTTATTCTCAAGGATCCTTTATGTACAGTTTGCATGTGGCATGTTCTCAAAGTCAAACTAGTAGTTGTAGATAATTAAACTTTCGTTTAGTGTCCCAAGTTTATCCAACGTCTCACGCTTTACAAATTTGCTTTCACTTTCATCTCTACCATTTAAGTAAACGCTTACCTACTAAGCACTCAAAAATGAATCACAAAAAATCACATTTATGTCTGACTTACCGAACATTTTCCCGTCCTAAAATGAATTCTACACTGTAATATGAGCAAAATAAAACTTCATTTGCTTATGTTGTGTATTAAACATGCTACCTTTCACCCAGTTTGTTATAACAAATTGCAAATATTCCCTTCATCCCTTTGTATGCGCATGTACAAATTTTGGAGTTAGGTTATTGGCAGGTAACTTTACAATTTTCAGAACAAAGCTTTTCGAAATCAAAGTTAACAGGATCCCAATGATTAGATGCTTAGATAAATTTGGTTACATTACTTTATTGATGAAAAAAGAATTTTAGGCTTCGTATTAGACGCATTTTAATATTTATCTTAATCCCTTGCGCAATCTGTCCAGAAAGTGTTTTCGCACAATTAAACTCACGAATTTTCGCAGAAATGATATCGCATTGCCTGACACATGACGAAAATAATTTGTAATTTTATGATGAATAACTCAAATCAGAATACGAAACTAAAACGCCTTACAACATGTACACGATAGCACTTACATAGAGCACTTACGCAAATGTAATAATAAAACTTCAATTTTGACTCTATGAATTTTTGTCCACGTTTGATTGCAATTTGCGATGCAATTGTGTTTTTTTCTGACGAATGTCATAAGATAAACTATTTCTTACCGACTACAACCATTTGATTTGACAACCGGACATAAATAACTTAAACATAGGTCCAGCAAACAGCAGAAGTCGACAAACCGTTTGTACAGTGTAGATAATGTACCATTTAACTAAATATTTTAAATATATAATTGAAAACTACAACTTATTGTAAAGTTAATGACTCAGTTATTACTAATTAGCACATCATTATTAAACGAAGGCCAACTTTATGTAAATAGTTGCGGCGGTAGCCGGAGTGAGAGACAGAGAGTGAGAGTAGTTCCATTTTTATGTAGCTGAACATATTTATGCGAATAGTACTTAAGAAAATGAATAAAACTACATTAACAAGTAATCTAATAACTGCAACTAATCCTAGTAAGTACTTAAACATAACTGTTACTGTATTGTATACACAATCATTATGATTGACTTGTGGAATTACTAAAGATTTATCATAAAACTAACAATGTAATGTGAGTGAAATCGATATAATTTAGAGCAAACTAATGAACTAATTTTTGAGGCGTAATTTTTGTAACTTGTGTTAAAATATATAAATGGTGCAAATAAAAATTAAAAACCGTTACCTGTCCCAGCGAAGATTATTAACTGCACAGATATTTTGTGGGTTTTGTACATGAAATGTGTTACATTTGGCTCAAAAGAGCTATACTTAACAAATAAGTAGTGATACTTGACCGCATAGAGTTTGGAGTTCCAACATTTTTATGTTGTGGAATGAAAATATAATTTGTGAGGAATTGAGTTGTAAAATCGGTCCATGACCATGAAAAGGGTAAAGAAGAATATCTGAGTTGGGATTTTATAGGTAAGGATATCGGCACACATTTCTATATAAACGCAATATATGACACTCTTAACTTACTACCAAAAAAACAAAATGTTAAATGCCCCACCCAACTCAAAATCACAGATTTTAAATAAATTATATATTTATCATTTTATGAACCCAGAAAAATCAAAACATAACTTGAAAATTCGGATTTGATTAAATTATAATTATGCTGTTCTTCGTGATTACTGTAAAGTGGCAAAATCTTTTATATAACATAGTACCTCTAATAACAACTTCTTACCTTTAAGTTTACAATCTGGTTCAACAAAAATCTTTATTAATGTTAAAAATGAATAATGAATCTACGAAATTTCAAAAGAATATATTTTAATTACGATCATAGAAATTCAAATTACCAATTGACTATAATTATTCCAAGTTTTTCATAAATGAAACCTATATTTATGTATGAAATTCGTTCATTATACATTTAATTTTGTTATACTGATTTCAACTACATTATATAAAATTATATACTAATATATGTGACTGTAGATATAGCTTGTTAACAAAATGAATTTTCCGCAACTGCAGTTGATATTTATACAACGCAGCTCGCAATTATTGTTATTTAACTAATAATGACGATTGTTAAAATTTATTGTATAGTTGCAGAAAATACAAAATAAATAAAATGACCAACATAAATATTCATAAAATTTTCACATCTTGTTGATCTATTGATTTTATTATCCCTTATTTATCGTTCTCTTTACCACTTGCACTCAAAAATATGAAAGTGTTACGAATTTTATTCTGCCCGGATATGCACGCATTGAACCTTTAACTAACCTAAACATTCCAAACATTTAAACGTTCAAAGTGTAAAAGTCCAAATAAAATATTTCAGATTCTATTTGAACAAAAACTGTAAAGAAAAATCTCGATCGCATATACCATAAAGAAACGAACTTCCGGAGAATTTAAAAATGTTCACTGGATGTCTTGAAGCAACCGAGCAACTTACTATTTAAAAAATTCTGACTCCGAAAAAGGTGAACTTCCACTAGAACCGTTCCATCACGCTGAGTCATCTAGGGAATCAAACTAGCTTTGTTTTGTATCATGTTGCTGCGTCACTAGTTTCTTCCCGTAATAGTAAAAGCATCCGACAGTGGCCGCTGTAAGACAAGCTATCACAGGTCGACCAAAATGCTTATAATACGATTTCCGATAAATGGTCATTGTCAAAGACAAAAATATTTAAGAAATTTAAGATATACGACAACAAATTAAAAAACTGATTAGGATTACTGTGTGCATTCATTAAAAATCGATTGTTGCTACTTACTTAAGCTTTTTAAACACAATTGATTATATTTCATTACTTTCTATCTGCCCTCATCACCACCGTCAATGACTAATGGCTCACTCTCACTGGCTCGGTGAGAAAAACGATTGCTATCTATATAACGAGTCGTGATCAAGTCACGTGAGAAAAACGAAGATGAGTCGAAATAGATAACCAGAAAGAACCGAAAGAAACGAATTTCGTTATTTAAAAAAACGCACGGCGTAATCCCGAAAGAAACAAGTCTCGTAATTCCGTCCCATAAAAACGTTTTTGACGATTTTTGACCTATTCCAATCTTGGATTTCGATTTTACCCATGGTGTTTTGACAAAAGTTGACTATTATTGACTCCTATATCGCAATATGCAATAAAAACTTTTTGACACATTTCGACCTATGGTGACATTTGGGGTAAGATTTGGCATGGGGTGTTTACGTTTACGAACAGACAGACGGACAGACAAACAAACTAAATGCATAACTACGATGAAGTCTCATCTTCGTAATAAAGCACAGGAACTGATATGCAGGATGAGAGAAATGGTGAGTAGTGTACTTTACAACCAGCTTGATGTACGGGGTAACGAAAGAATGCCTATTTTTACTCTTAATTATAGCCTATTGTGCATCTATAATCCGTTAAAGTTCTACATGTAGTTTAATGTTTAATTAAACAATTTACACATTGAAAGCAGTTATTTACCAAATTAGAATCCAACTTATATAGTAAGTATTTAACAAAGCTTGACAGATGCTTCAGTAAAACATAAGCATTGCGACGAGTGAATTTGTTAATGAACAATTTGGTCACAACTACTAAATAAATTTTAATGCAGGTATTAACAGATTTACTACACTGTAAAAAGGAATGTAAAATAGCTGAAGGTGCAACCATGTTATCGTTTTCATTTCCATGTTTATGTTGTGTTCGTTTTTTATGCTTAATGCTTAATAAAGAAAAAACTTTTCGTATTACTCACAAAAGTCACAAGACTTGATCTTTTGCTTCAAGTATTGCTAGCAATTTTGTTTTGCTGTATTTAAATAAGTATAAAAGTAGAATTTAGATTCATAATAATTTTCTTTCAATTATCAATAAAAGAAAGTGTCGTTAGCTGCTGAGAAACGATTAATTGAAACAACTTTGAACATTTTGAAGTCATTTTTGAACTTATGATTTCATGCTAATTATAATCACTACTTTCATAAATGAAATTTTTTAAACAAATAATAAGTCAATAGTTCTTTATAGTGTTTGAAACTGTATATGAGATCAAATTAAGGGCAAGCTGGCTCTAGTAATAGTTGTAAGATGTTTGAACGTAAAGCTATTTGCAAATCGAGTGGTTTACTATTACTTCGGAAACTCCACGTATTCGCGTATCTAATGTTTGCGGAAGTAGACAAAATATCAGCAAATTTTTTATGGATGTGTTATGCCTAGCATTTTTTAATTTTTCCTTGAACCTACAAACAAACAAAGTACTATGCTAAGCATCGTCGTCGAAGATAAATAGAATCAATCATTAAATACCTTTTACGTCTAGGGTTTTCAAGAATGAGGCATTTGAGGCAATGTAATAATAATCATACATGAAAGGGGTTACCTACATGAAAAAGTATTGTGTGTACAAACTGTCAAGTTAAATAGTGCTTAGTATTGCATTGCATGAAAGGAAGGGATGAAGAGGAAGTATGATACATCTTTTATCTCGTGTTCATACCATTACTTTTCTTTGCAGAGGAAATTAAGGCTGAGAGCTGTTGGTTAGCTTTGGCTTGCAACTTGGTACATAGTTCATACTACTTACTCTAAATGTTAAATGTGTACAAGTTTGTAAATGAAAGTATGTACTAGTGACTGTGTGCTTGTTTGCTCAGTGCTATTATTATGGTTCCTAGCTCACTTTTTCCATAGCCACTACCAGCAGCAAGTAGAAAGGCACCACCACCAAAAATTGACTATGTGTTCTGCTCGCTGCCCCTTCTACTATATTCCACTGTGATGTGTGCTTGTTCTTCTGTGCTCGTTATATATCCAGAAACTCAACTCAGAAATCAGGTCAATCGAACAGAGGTTCATGGTGAAATAAGGAGTGGGTGGTAATGCTCATCAGATCAAAAGCTTCCAAAGTTCCAGATCTTCAGGTTTGGGTTTCTCTCATTCCAGAATTGTTGGTAGAAGCCACAGCGAAGCCAAGCAAAGTCATAATGTAGTACACACACAATAGCCCATAGTAAAAATGCATTCGTTCGTAAGTGAAAAACTGCCTCTAACTTTGTCTCTATCTCTACTTCTCTCTTCTGTTCTCTTTTTCTAGCTCGCTGTTGTCAGCCTTTCTCTCATTGTAAACGTTCGCTGTGTAGGCACTACCACTGTTACTACTATACTACATTATGATGATTTTATGCTGTACGAAGAATAGAATTGTATAATAATATAAGAAGGGATGATCATGTCTGTGTGTTTGTACGACTTGCGTTTTAGCTTACCATTATTTTTCTTTCTTTTCCCATTTCTCTCTCTCCCTCACTTTCTTTTCTTTACTCATTCCCATTTTCTTATTTTTCCTTCTCTCTTCTGTCTTCTGCCTTAGAATAAGTTGCACAAAAGTGTCTGTGTGTGTAGGAACCCATTTCATATTATTCCAGTGAACGTGTGTCGAGGCTCATCATATGGCGGTATTTTCTCTATCTTCGTCTTTACTTTTTATAGTTCCTTGTTTTTAGTAGAACGCTTCTGCTCGGTCAAATTCGGATTTATTGGCACTGGGTACTTTTTATATATATTATTATTGCTACACGAGTTTGCAGAAGGAGGAGAAGAGAGAGAAAAAATGTATGAGCTCGCGACCTTAAGGACACTGTGAAACATACACCTCTCTTACACGATCTTTCCCTTTTTACTCAGTATTATAATCAGCAGAAAATAGTATTTCTGTCCAAGCAAGCTTGCATTTTTTTCTGAACTTTCTCTTCCTTATTCCTAGGAATATTCTTGCTTCAAGTTAAACCTTTACCCCACAAAAATCCCAAGTCAAGTCACCACCACCCTATTACAATCTCGCTATCGCTTTCTTTATTACATGGCGTCGTCGTCGTCACTCATAGTAAACTAGCAAAATATTTCGGTGACGGTTTTAGCTTTGGCTCTGCTTACTACATATTATGTTCTTTAAAAATGTACCGCTTATGTATTATGTATTGTTATTATACTTCGGGTAATATCACATCTATTCCTTCAGTTTTTTCTGTTGTTTGAGAAGTTACCAAAAAAATTGTATCAAGTCTGGCTATAGTTGTCTTCTTAGCTACTACTTATATGAAACTTTCTTTCAAGAGAGTTTTGAGCTCACTCGTGTGAGAGTGTACACCCTCGCTTAATTCGGATAAGAAGGCACAATAGCGATTTACATACAAAGGAATGTTGAATGCTTTCCCTTTACAAGATTATTACCGTCACTGTTACTGCTTCTGCCACTACCATTATTACTGCTTTCAACATACACAATAAATGGCTTGCATAATATCATTTTACAAACATCTTATACAAGTATTAGAGTGTGGTGGTGGCACTACTAAAAGATACTGGCCTTTTGAGAGCATCAGCAAGAAGAAAAGAAGAATAGGACACGTTATCATCATCGTCATCATCATCAAGAGAGGAGTGTAAATAGCATAGCATCAATAGAATTTTTAGATATTTACTGGGAAGAGAAAAAAGATCTTGCGAAGATGTTTTTCTGAAGGAACGGTGATGAATACAATAAAAGCATAACCCAATAGACCTCGTTTGTGAGCTACAACAGCTTATTGCTTCAATAGATTTGTGTACTAGTATGTATTCTGTAAGTATTACTGTTATACATATGCATTGATGATAGTATATTGCCACCTCATTGTTATACGCTAAAGTTCGTATACCAAAATGTCTGTTGAGACCTTTCCAAATAGCAGTATGGGGTCATCTAAACGAAACTCCTATTTTTATCATATTTTGTCGTGAAGTATGTTCAAATAGTACGAGATACAGATAGGAAACGTTTCTAGAAGATGATGCCGTTTTTTTCATAGATTCATTGAGTGGAGTAGGGTGTCATGTTTCAGCAATTTTCTCATAAACAACCTGGTATAATGTGTGTACTTCTCGAGCAGAGAAACGGTTGACGTTTTGCTTAGACGATTCCAAGGTATTTGAGTAGAGGGCTCAATGTATAGCCCTTTGTTATGAAAATTGGTATACACCTATAACAATAGATGCTTATTTTATGGATGTACACTGTGATCATCAAATATAAATTTCTTCAAGGTACATACACAGAACCGGTTAAAATCCCCCTCACACACCAGCTCTTTTTCTGCTGTGTTCCACTTTCTCTAGTTTACTTTCACTACCTTTTACACATTCATTTCAATACCACCGCCACCACCGCACACACTGCTGCTACTACTTTTTACTACTTACTACACAACTTTGTACTATTACCACCACTGGTGCTGCTGATATGTTTGATGTTGGTGAGCTGCTTTTCTTCTCTTCTGCTATACAATTCAGTCAAGTTAAGTTAAAAGAATGTTGGTCTAGACTTTATTCTTTTTCCTGGGTTTTCTCTGGCCATCGTTTTTGCAGGTCCTGGATGAAAATGTGTGTCATGCAAGACAGCAGCAGGCAAGATACATGGAAGGCGGGTATGATACGAGAGAAAAGCTCGGTAGCATGTCGTTTTTTCCCCGAACGCGGATTCCGAATCTTCACAAGTTTTCTCGCTCTCTTTTCTCTTTGGATGTTTTTCTACATACATTACTGGTTAAAGAGTATTATTTCCATTTACACAGCGTCGCCTTTTAACTCTTTCTCTCTTTTTTCTACTCTGCATGGATGGATGGATGGAAACACACACGTACATTCACATAGAGGCATATATTATAAGATGGCCTTTCTCTCCCTCACTTTCTCTCTCTCTATTTCTCTGTGTCACACATACACACGTATTATGTATAATTCCATAGATGCACTCGCTCTCTGGTTAGGAGAAAATAAAGGGATGTGTTTGGATTTAAGCATAGTTTTGTGAGCATGAAGACTTTCATCGACCGAGGAGCACCAGCCAACCGCACAGCACTCACGGAGAAAGCGAGAAAAGAGTGAGAGAGGCTGAGGGTCCAAAACTTGCGAAAAAGTACATACGCCGTGTTGTTCTCTCTCCCTGCTACATATACACTTCCTCGATTCCAACTGGAAACAAACGGAGTGACTGTATGTCGGTTGGTTGGACTGGTAAAGTTCAGTTGGTTTGTATGGGATGCCTGATGAGAGTCTTGCTGCTGCTTGCTTGTGGGTGAAGGATTGAAAGAGTTGGCTCAAGTTGTGGGTTCTGGGTTTGCAGCAGGATTTTCTATTTTCCAATTTCTTGTTTCTTTTTTTGAAAAATAAATACATAGACATCGTGTGTACCTTTTCTTTCTGTAAAGTACAAATCGAAAGAAAGGCGAGAAGGAAACCTGCTTTGCAAGTTGTTGCTCTGCGATGTGGTATTGATAGTAGCTCTTGATCTTTGCTTGATTTTATTGTGAGTTTGAGAGAGTAACGCAAGCATTTTTTATTTGTTTACACTTTTGCAAAGTATCAACAACTGGATATTATTATTATTTGCTTGCGTTGTACAATAACACCCACGATTATTTCCATACGACTCGCTCTCCAGTCATTAGTTTTAATTGGTCGCAACGAGCTGTTTCGTGCACGACGACAGTAACAAAAAAGTGAAATGTGCTCCACTATGAAAAAAAATCTGTAGAAAAGTTTTTTTGTACTTCACAAAAGATTAAATCAAGTTTACGTTTTTGTGATGTGACACTGAAAAGTATTTGTAAACAAATGGCTTGAAAGGGTGAAAGCGGAAGAGAAAATTCTGAGAAAGAGAGGCAGAGAGATAGATTTTTGGTGCGGCAGCAGCAAAACACGTTTTTGCATTTGTACATAAATAGTTCATTATCATCATGAGATGCATTCGATGAAACTTGATTGCAAGGGGAGGAGGAAGACCCCCAATTGTTGTTGTTGTAGTAAAAATTTGCCCTGGTGCCATAATCAGAAATGGCCAGTTTCAATTTTTGTGTGTTCGCAACCCAGTTGAGGTTGATACTGAGTCAAGGAGTGAAATCCATTTTTTTCTGTGGAATTCAGTGAGCCCAATTTTACTCCATCTTGTTTTCCCATTCCTCAAAATTGTTTAAACTTATTTTCATCACCCTACTCAGAGTTGCCTCGGCGAGCTCCTGCCCAGTCCAACTCCACAGGTCAGATTAGGCCAGGACTCCCTAGGACAAAATTATAACTGGAGATGTCGTCATGTCAAGAGAGGTAAGTGTGTTTGCATTCATTTATATCTAACAAGAAGCTCTAATTAAAATTTGAGTAGCTCATCAGTATATCACTGTTAATCATGTCATCCTTTTCATTTCTCATTGTATCAATCATATATTACGTATGACTTCATAAAGTACTATTTCGCTTGAATGCACAATTTAATAAACGCAAAAACATTAGTTACATTGCACAAGCTTGCAATTGCTTGCACGAATCGAAAAGCACACTGAAAAAATGTGTGTCAACTTTTCCCAAGAACACAACACAATTCCATCATCACCTACGTTCCACTTAATAATATCTAAATAGCATTGAAGGAAAAAAAGCTGTGTTCGTAACCTTCTTCTCAATTGTGGTCTCGGATGCAAAGTAGATCTAAAACATCCCCATTTCCTCCTCTGAGAGGCTCCAAAGTGTTTTGTAAGGAATACCATACAAACAAGAATGAACGAAATGTATGTACTTATAATAATAATGCATGTTTTATTATATCAGTCCCCTTGTTTGGTACACAACCATGTGCTGTATAAATGTACACATCTTTTGTATGACCATGGACGGTTGTAAGGGTTTGGACACAAAAATTTATTGATCCATTACAAGTAGGAAAATGTGTGGTAGTAGTATGTATTGTAATAACAACCGTCCATGCCAGAGAGCTTAACTCCTACACTCATCTCATCCTACTGCAACGGCAACAGAGACAGCGAGAGAACAGAGAAAGAAAGAAAGAAGAAAGAAAAGGGGACTAGAGCAAGAGCAGCAAGAGTCATTGCAATACATAAATACATGCTTACATTCACATCATGATATTCATACATAGATTGTTTCCATTCCTTTCGCACACATTCACAGAGTCAGTTTGGTGATGATATCTTGAGTGAAAAACTACTATATCACTACTGGAACACAGTGTCCTTGTTTTTGTCATACAATTTATATTGTCGTTGTGCCTTGTACAAACAGATATCTTGTATGCATCATCTCTTAAATCCCATCATATCCCTCTTTAACCAAGGTACATACTACATCACATATCACTTTGGTATTATTAAAATGTTAAAAATGGAGTCAGTACAATATAAATATTATATTAATACAAGTACCTGTATGTATACATACAAAAATGTAGGTATTTATGTTATGTATATCTACGTATTTACGTATCCGTTTGCATTTTTCATTTATGTGTGCAGTAGTGTGAACCTAATACTTTTGTTGGGCTTCCATTGTGTGGTCAGCCTCATAATATCATAATATCCACTTCTGTGTGAAAAGGAAAGGCTTACAAATCAGAAAACCAAAATATAAGGAAAACTTATGTTAAACTTTAAACTTCGTCTTTTGAAGTTTCATTTTTATTGAGAGATAAGAATACTACTTCGATTACGTATGAGTGCACTCACTTCTGTTATATGCATGATGATTCCGTTGATAGTGGATGAAGGAGTTAATCGTATCGTATACTACCAACCAGCTAAAACTAACCAAGAACTACTCATAATTTTCTTGAAACTTGTGTGTCAATGCCATCAACTTTTTTGAAAGAATTAGGCACATATCGTACCGTGGAGCAGATACAAGACTATTTTCATTCCCAGAGACAACTTTCACTTTTTCTCTTTCTTCTACGACAATGGATGTCTAAAAGTCTACAAACCCGTTAGTTGTAAACTGTCTTACAGTGTATAATATGTAGAAATTAAGAATGTAATGTAATAAATATGCCTGCATGTAAAGTACCTCAGTAAAAGAATTTTTCAATATTTCTACCCAATGTATAATGTATGTATTAGACGCACATTTATTTATGCATCGTTGTATATAAAAAATGAAACTCAATAGCTTTCTCTGTGACATTAACTGGGGAAAGCTAATGGGAATTGTACACGAGGTATTTCTTCGATTTGACTTTCTCAATGCAGTACAGTCACGCTCAAACGAGCCTGCTTTGGAAAAAAAGAAAGTTTTATTTGTGAAAAATAGCATCTGCTATTCTCACTTTTTACTAGTCTTTCCCTTTTCATCGTTACTTTAAATAGCATTTGAAAGGCTTTTCATATACTTATGTATGAATCACTAAATACGTTTTTATTAAAGTATAAATAAGTTAAATTAAGTGTAGTTATTTTGAATGGTTTGAATGATAAGTGTAAATAATATATTCATTTATTCTGTACACTTTTAAGCATTCAGATGCAATATAAAAATATATTCTATAGGACCATTTTTATAGTTCTCTTCTTTAAACCGGAAATAACCAGCACAAATCTGTTCTATTTATCCGATTAAAAGCAAAGCAATTTTCGTAGAAAAGGAAACTAGTTCTAGTCTTCTTATTTAGAGAATTTTTAGTAAGGTTTTACACTTATATCCTTATATACAACAAAGAAATATTATATTGATAATTGATCTTACAGACATCTCACGCAAGACGACCCTTTAAGACATTTAAGTTGTAACCAATAAACGGCGTAATTCTTCAGCTACTTCAAATTGCGGTGATGATGATGAATACTATGGAGTATTTGGTTGAAGAAATATTATCCGAGATGTCATACATTTTTGTAGAGCTCTCGCATGGCCTCCATGAGACGGCTAACGATAAGCTTTGGTAACTGTATCTGTGTAGCAACAACAATAGCACATGTCCATGCAAAAATCAAGCTCTTGCATGTATTCAGTTACCCTTTCAAAACGTAACGTAAAAAGTTTTGAAGAAACTATTGAAGATATGCGGATGGTTCTAAAACAAAATCGGCGTTTTTGGCAAGAGATATATTGCTTCGCTTAGATAATTAGAATAAAAGAAAAACTTCGAGTACTTATTTCGTTGAAATTGGTGTATTTTTCACATTTTTGGGTTGTTTTTGGATAAACTTTGACTGATTAAATTTATACTCCCAGAATAAATTTTCATTATTGTATTATCTGTCAACAAATGTGGTTTCAATTGGCTAAAATAAGCAAGCATTATAAAGTACTGCATATTTTTATAACGCAATCACTTTTAGAAGTGGGCGATTTCAAAATGTCTACCTAGAGAGCTCTACTTGGATAACTTTTTGTTATCGGCCATGTTTGCATTGCCACTGTAGTTGCATTGATGTAGTTATACAAAACAAGGCAGATAACAAAAAAGTTATCCAAGTAGAGCTCTCTAGGTAGATATTTTGAAATTGCCCATGATTGAGTTATACAATACGCTATGATGAAATTTGCTTATTTAAGTCAATTAAATCCGTATTTATTGACGGATTCCATTTATATTTATTGTGAAGATGCAATACAATATCAAAAACATATGTAGCTAGTATAAACCAAATCAGTCGAAGTTTACGCAAAAACAAGCCAAAAATGTCGAAAATGTACAAATTTTAACGAACGAAGTAGTAGAAATATATGTTTTATTTTCCTAAACTCCACGATCCACACTTTCTCAATGCAAAAAACGGTTTTAGAACCATTCACGTATCTTCAATATTGTAGAAACGCCACCTGACCAAAGGTTTTGAAAAGTGTACTGAATGCATATAAGAAAAAATATAAGAGCTTCATTTTTGCATGGACATGTACCGTTGTTGCTACACAGGTATCGTTACCCAAGCTTTTCGTTATTGTAAGGAGAAGCTGAAAAGGATATGGTGTTATGGTAAGGATTTGATTTAAGGGGGATAATTATCTCCGCATGGTGATATTTTTGCTCAGTTTTCAAAAATGGATTGGTGACCAAGGGGTTACGATACCGGATTGTCCCCATGTAAAAAATTATATCCCAGGTCATCGAATCCGGTAAAGGTCACAATTCTTTTTGCTTATTATTGTGGAAAATTTATCGAGTAACAATTATTTTTTAAAGGAACAATTAACTTCATCCTTTTATTTGTTATTCAATGAAAATGTCTTTGTGAATACTGAAGCAGCCCTCATGGAGATACATGCTTTACTCAACTTCATTCCCTTGTTATCTTTTGAGCAATAACTAGAGTAGCGACAAATACATTTTCAAGGGATTACAACGATAAAGAGTAAGTTAATTGTTCTTTTAAAAAATAATTGTTACTCGATAAATTTGCCACAATAATAAGCAAAAAGAATTGTGACCTTTACTGGATTCGATGACCTGGTCCTGGGATATAATTTTTTACATGGGGACAATCCGGTATCGTAACCCCTTGGTTACCAATCCATTTTTGAAAACTGAGCAAATATTTCCATGCGGAGATAATTATCCCCCTTAAATCAAATCCTTACCATAACACCAGATCCTTTTCAGCTTCTCCTTACAATAGCCGTCTCATGAAGGGCGGCGAGAGCTCTACAAAAACCGGCAGCCCTAGTGTAATGTATACAAAAATTAAATGTTAATTTACATCGTTTAACAAATCCGTGTCGAACTTTGTAATCTCCCAACAAACTGGCTCACAAGCACTTTCTTTTTCTTCGGGATGAGAACTGTTCATGTCTTCTAAATGACTTTGTTAAACTAGAAACACCGCATAACTTACATTCACACTTACCACCTTACTTACACAAAGAATTTTCTTAATAGACCGTAATGGCTTATTTTTTTAATAAGAAAAATTAAAAGAGCTTTATGTATGAATTCGATTAATTTTAAGAGATTGTTATCATTTCTAATGTTATCATAATATTATGAATGCTTGAAACAGGTTTATAACATAAACGATGTTTTATTTCAAGTTGTAGGTAGGATATCAAACAGCAAGATGACGTACATATTTCATCGACAGAATGAATACATCAGGTTTGAAGTCATACAAACTAACTAACCTAAATGACAGTAAAACCAGAAAGCCCTTTAAGGTTTGGGATAGCTCAAGAGCGACACGAAAGGCTTTAGTAGTTTCATCGTTAGAGGAACTTATAGTACGAGGTAAGCTACATTGTACACATTTCTTTTCTGTTTTGTGTGATCAATGCATGTCAATGTAATATCGAATTACTACATGTATAATATTTTTTAAATTTCATTTGTTACAATACAACTGTCCTATTTGATGAAAGATAAGCCTGTTATCGGTTTTATTCCATTTCCTACGCCTAAAATTATATGTCAATTCTTGCAGGTCGTGAGAAACTCGGTGTTGGTGTGAGTGAAAATGTACGCGCGGTACTCGAAACAGATGGGACGCAGGTGGATGATTCAGAATACTTTCGATCACTGCCGGATAACACGGTCTTCCTCCTCCTACGTCCCGGAGAGCGTTGGTGTCCTGCAGGGGTCGATGTCATCCGGGCAGGTGCGATAAATCTCTTTCATTTATTGTCGTTTGTGTATAGTTATTTTTTCTGTTTTTTTGCCTCACATTTTTACAACAACGTGAGCTGATAATACATATTCGAAATTCGAACCACATTTTAGATGGTATCACTGTATGATGGAATGGTTATATTACAGCTGCGTACATAATTCTATATACACGGCAAATTAATTCGCGCATTTAAATCGAAAATTTTGTTTTATCTCAAAGAAGAATACATTTCAGAATGACACTAGGTGCGTTCTAAATATCAACTAAAGCCTAAAAGTCTTAAACTCACAATGCCCTCTTCAGCAATATCTAGATTGCAAATGCTAAACCCGTCATATTTATTAGTATGTCTGACTTTGATCAGTATCCACATTTTGACAATGAAAACCGGACATTTTCTGCATCATCATCCATGCCAGCTTCCGATATATTACTAAACCGACCTTGATTATTTAAATGGCTGACACTTTTTTAAAATAGTTATGTGTCAAAACGTGCTTTTGAAATCATAGTCGGCGATGACATGATATTCCAACAATATTCCACAACTACACACAATGCACCGTGTTCGGTAGCTACCTCCAACGACATTTAGTTCCACCGGATTCTACTTCCAACTTTCTACCTCAAAAAGTCTCCACCTCATCTCGGACTCTACTTCCGGACTTTACCTCCAACGACATTTAGTTCCTTCCGGATGGCGGTGGAACTTAATGTCAGTGGAGGTAAAGTCCAATCTTTGTAGTAGTAGTACCATCTTTGGAAGTAAAGGTCGTTGGAACTTTTGAGTTGGAAGTAGCGTTCTAGAATCACAATGCACCTATAGGAATAACATGATTTTACTTTATTTGACACGATGCCACTCAAAATGATTCTAGCTCGTGACAGTATGTGTCATCAAGTATTATGCCACAATTCTGCCACTTTTCATCTCCTGCATGACTGAATTCTTCTAACATGATATGATCTGCTTCCTTTCATACCGTTTTAATTAGCATGATCCCACCACAACCAAATGCATACACGTTTGCAATAAACATAAAGTTATAGAATGTTATCTTTTATGAATTCACCCAAAATATCCGGATTCCGGGTGATTAGAGTAAGCCATCACAAGAATATGCCTTCTTTTGAGTTGAGTTCCGTTAGTTATTTCATTTAAACTATAGTTAAAAATGTCTGATGTGCAATAAATTAGAGTGTAACCGATAAGTTTATTTTAAAAGTTTGTTCAAATAAAAATTATCCGGTTCGTAGTGGAAGATGGTTTTTCGAGTTCATTTACTCTAACCTTTTCAGAAAAGTTGACATTTATTTGCATCTTCCGTTTAACCATGCTTGTTGAGAAGAACCTTTTTCCAAATTATAGTTAAGGGTATTTAAACTAGTAAACTTGGCTTACAAAGTTCCTGAACACAAAAGATGAACATTATAGGCTACCATAAGAGTGATGACAGATGGACACATGACAGACAAACAAACGGGAATAAACGTCCATTTCTTACTGGCGCTTTAACACTTTAGAATACTTTAAATAACTTTGGGTCCCATTCTATCTCGGGATTACATTGAGTGAATTTAGGTGATTGATTGATCTAATACTTGGAGCTCAAAGTATATTGAACGTAGACTTAGTATTGGGACTTGCAAATGGAAAGACGTTAGAGCAACATTTTGTAATCGGGATATCGGGATCCCTTGTATATATATTATATAGAAAATTAGACACATTATATACTCTCATGTAAATATGACATGTTAAATAACGTAACCTCAATTATTGCTTTAGTTAAAGTAATATACTAACTCTAGGCGCCAGTTTTTACTTTCGCCTCTCAACTTTTAAGTCTTCCTCTCCTTACTGGCTTTTAAAATTAATTTATCTGATGGAAACTAGCCTTTCAGTTTGTTTCATTCTATAGATAGATTTTTTGACATAATAATAATATATTGGTATTACATAATATGCATTACATAAATATATTACGTTGGTAGTCATTACTAATAAGGATTCGGACATGTGTTTCTTTAATAAAACTGAATACAACAGTTATGCATTTTGTGTTGTTAGAACAAATTTCTCACTGTTCTCTGATTAACACTTATTTATATGCTATAATATTATTTAGCATGAAGGTATGTGGCAATGGTCGGTCGTAGGTGGGTGGATGAAGTAAATGTATTATTGCTTGGGGGTAATGTGAGAATGTATAGATTGTATAATCATACATATGTTTGCACTCTTATATTTTACAATGTTTGTACAAAAGCATGTCTCATAATAAATAAATAAAGCGGATTGAAAGACTTAGTTAAAATAAGACACTGCTGATATATAATACACACTAATTGAATTCTACGGAGATTTGCTACGATGCCACTCCAAGGAAATCAGTATTCCCTTAGCCATTCATAGTAATAAGCGATGTGCTCGCACTTTTCCATCAACGTCACAATCAAGAAGATAGTTCCACGGAATGCTATTAATATTTCACTTCGAATATGACTATGTTGAGATGAGAAGCAGAGGGTTTTCAGGTGATGTTTTTCTAAAGCGTGAACAAGAAACAATATATGACAGGCGCTTCTTTCTAATAGGAATGTAAAGAAATGAAAAAGACGACTGATGTATAAGTTATCTAGTTAGTATTATAGTTGATAACAAGAATAATGCTTTTCATTTTTTATTATGTTCACTTTTACCTGTGATGCATGAAATGAGCATAAGCACTTATAGTGCCGATTATCACTAGAAAATAATAAATTTTCAAGAATTAATTCACAATTTCAAAGAAAACATATGATGCTGTTGCATATCTGATCTGGATAACTGGCAAAGCCAAAGGTGTTGTGTCATGAGCTCATTGACCTGTTGAAATAAGGAAGTCAGTATTAACTTTCCGTTTAAACTGTATGATAGGCTATATTAGGTACGAATGGTTATTTATCGGATGTACTGTGGGTTTTCCTTTATTTACTTTTTATTAGGTGAATGTGAATGAGCGGGGATGATGATGGTGATAGTTATGACGATGGTGCTCATTGCTCATATTATATGAATCAGGGATAAATCGCCCACGCGAAAAGGCACACACTCATACATAAACACGCATAAACTTTCTCTCTAGGTTATTTTTCTTTATATTGTTAGACAGTTAGTTATAGTGGATGAATCCATTATACCGAAAGCTTTCCTACGAATATTATATAGAGAAGGAAGATATTATATATTAAGTACAAAAGGTGGCACAAGTACTTATGTACAACATTTTGTATATAATACTTAATATAGCGCATATATATTCTTTCACATGAAAATGGCGATTCTAAGAAAAGGAAAGTTCAGGGTCAATAAAGAGAAAATAAAACAACTTTCACGGTAAAACCTACCTTAAATGTGCTATAATGAAAGGTCATAATAAAAGCTTAGTCGGTCATACCTCATGCACTATTTTACTAAATGTGGCGGGTAATGGGATGCTTGATTACAAATACACGACATGTAATTATATTTTACACTTAAATGTTGTCTTTTGGAAAAGGTCAATTCCGTCGGAAAAAAGTAAAAACGGTAGAACAAGAGTAGGATCTTATTCAAGCAGCGCATATCAGAATAATTATATATTCTTCTTTTTGTATATATAAAATTTAAGCGAAAAAAGTAAAAAATAATTTGCTTTAAGCTACAAAAGAAGTTAATAAAAGATGGATACACATATATATACCCATATAAAAATATTTTGCTAGCCGATGAGCTTGTTCTAGATCTCTTGTAAAAAGTTTTATATCAGATTTGTACTCATGCTCCAATGAGTTTTTTTGTATATTTACCTGCGAGACAGGATACAACTTACAGACAGGAAATCAAGTGACTGTCACTTTGACATAACGTCATTATGTTTGTTTGTGAAACTCACTTGCTATCGCTAAGTGGTTTATTTCTTTGACACCATTCTCTGCGAATGACTTTGTTTAATGACGAAAGTACCATCATGACGAATACAACTTTTATACATATTGTGTACATTGCTGTAATTTGTCTGAGTGTGAAATGTGTACATGGATTCTGGGTAATTTTATCGTGTGAAGGAATTACAAATGACGGTGAGTTTATCTAAATCTAAATAAATTGTTGATGACTGAAATGTTGAGTGGGTGGCTGCCGTAAACTGTGATTAGGCAAAATATATACATATGTAACTCATATATGACAAAAGTAAAATTTTTTGCACTTTAAATCGAATGAGTGAGATGTGTGATATTGATCATCATATTATTTTTTATAAATACGTAAATATTATATAGCACATTCAGTGATAGTAATTTATTTCAAAATTAAATGAATGTTTTGTGCCTTTACTTACTCGCAATAATACAATATAATAAGTACGTACGTACTACAGTACTGAAACAGTGCACAACGAGTACATGCAGTGTGAACTTTCTTGGAGAAAAGATGGGAAGGAAAGAGAGCAATAGTATCTCTCACTTTCTCGCATACGCAATTATAAAATGTTCTAATATTGTACTTTTATTAATCTCAATATTTGTATATCAAATTGTATGCACACACATTATGTTGTATTTTTAAACTGTTTATATTCATTTTATGTGTACAATACGATGTTATTAAAATGTGTTTAGCCCTGTCCTCGATCCCGAAAATTGTGTGCGAAGCAATCTCTTCATTGGATTTGCAAAATGAAGTCCCCTCATGGAAAATTATGGAGAACAGAGGTCGCATCACCATTGTCCTCACTTGGGATCAGCGTCAGTACGGGCCGACGTCTTCAGGTGCCTCCTCTCTTTTCACACGCTCGCATCCACCTGCTCTCTCAGCCACGCACAGACATGATGCTTTCGCCCGACGCATCTCCCCATGCTCCCTCTCTCCCCAATCAACTTCTGCAACATTGCTTACCGCTGCCGCTGTTCCTGGACCACCTTGTTCACCAAATCTCCCAACAACGTCCAGTCAAAGTATGATCTCGATCTCGTTTCCCAAAAACATTTCTCTTGTTCAAAATCGTTCTCTTCTTTTTCTCTTGTCTTCTTTTTTCTGTTACAAAATTTCACTTTTCAACTTTTACTTTAATTCATTCTAGATAAAGCAACTTTCTCTCTTTTTCGTCTAAGTACCATAATGTAACGAAAAACCTCTCATTCCCATCTCTTCTATATTACCATGAAGTAGTTTTTCAAATTTTAAAGTCATTTCTATTTAATTTTAAAGAGTTCCATTGTCAGATCATTTTTTCTATGACCATGAAAATGTACTCCCCCAATCTTTACCCATTTTCTGAAAGAGTACATTTACCCCTACTTACGTTTTGTCCCTGCTCCACTACAGCTTTTCAGCTTGCTTCCCGCTTAAGAGCTTTTATAAAATTTATCTTCTTGTCTATCTACATGATTATAAAAGTAGAGCTTTATATTATAGTATTTATTGCAATATTTCTTAGCGTTAGTAAAAGTAACTGACAATGAATCTGAGTTGACTGTGTGTTTGCTATTTGCTTATTTGTAATTTTCTGGCTTTATCTCAGTATATATACCGATAAATAAATGTAGCTGTCTTGCTGTATGAGTGATTTAGTGTGTATGATCAAAGGATTTTTCACACAAATAAATTTACACGGTTAGTACTAGTTAGTCACTGGTCTTGGATAAATATACATAAGGAGAAAGCTGCACTGGGGATTATCATTTCTATATTCATTGATGGACCAACGAAATTGGCGTATTAAACCAATAAAAGTTTAGATGTTATGTTTCAATATGAACCTATATATAGTAAATGACAGTGACGGTTGTATGCACATCAGACAACATTTGGATTTGATAGCGTTTACTGATAGCGTATCTGAAAAGGGATTTTAGGAAATAATTTCGTATTTAACTGAAAAGCACAAATGCTAGTCAGACTCTATTATTGTTACAATGTATATAATGCACATTTCTCAGAAAAAAATAGTTCGCTTTTTGTCTTGAGATTAAGTGTGAAACTGCATGCTTTTGTTACTGTTTTGTGAATATTATGTTTTGTTAAATTACTTTACGGTTGAATGGTTGAGTTGATTGTGGTTGTGGTGGTACTTCTTCCTCTATAGACCTAACCAAGTTGCGTGTGTAGACTGATGTATTTGATCTTACAGACTGTTTTGAAAGACACTACAACTCTTTTTAAATATTATAGTCGTGAAGTTGATGAAGGTTTTACTGTTTGACTTTATTAGATATCTACTTAAGACTTAAGTATATATACATAGTGTCACAAGGTTAACGTCTTAAGTTAAATTAAAATAAAGAAGCAGTTACAACACAACCATGCATATTAGATATTTAATTGTGAGGAATACGAAAAAGTTTGCCGTTTATTAGTTTGAGTCATTTTTTGCTGTGGCTTTGGTAGTACGGTATAATTTGAGAAAAAATCTATGAATACTTAATACCAGATATATTTTTATTGTACCATTAAGTTTGGAAATTACGCATAGTTATGATAAGTTAGTTTAAATAGAAAAGTAGAAACTATTGTTTAGCAGCAACGTTCAAAAATGACCGTGAAGCTGAAACTGAAAATGGCTTTAACGTTTTGTCCGATTTTTGATCTCTTTATAGCAATTACAATTATTAGCATCACATATTAGCAACAAACTAGATCAATCTCTGAACAATGAATTCTAATTTGAATCTTTAAATTTTGCTCCCTTCTCTTGCGTATTTACCGTGTAGATTTCTCAGGCTCAAGTGGAAGGCTTGGAGTGATTGGTGGGTTGGGACCTGGTGGTGCAGCGGCGAGAATGGGTGTTCGTACGTTGGTCAGTAAAGATGGCAAATTAGAAACGGTTATCAATGACTATGGTCCCAAGCCTCCAACAATCACTGTGATAAGCCACGAACACGAAGATCATCCGCCCTATGACAGCATTCCACGGTCCAGCCGTTCAAGTGTTCCTCCACCACTGCCTCCACATGGTCATTTGATAGGCCACCACTTACCAGCAGCTTATCAATATGGCGGTCGTGGTCTTCCTCGTCAGGGGAGCTCTTCTCTCGAAAGTAGTGGAGGTGCTACAGCTCCGATTCATGTTCATACCGCCGAGTGTTCTCAACGAGGTCAATTCCCACCTCAACATCCTCCGCATGGGACAGGAGGACGCGGGAGTCCACCTGAACCACTGTATTGCGACTTTCACTGTTGTGCGCTCCACGAGGAAGGTCGCAAAATACAGGTAATTACTTAATTCATCTGACTTTCTTTACAACCTAAAATATAATACTATTGCAAACTATTCGGTAAATTATAAAAGCATTATTGCCAGATTGTAGTATTTTTCATTTATTCCTTTTATTTAGTTTGACCAACTCACTTTTGTCACCCAGTTTTTCATACAGACCTATAGAACAGTTTTTATCATACTCTTGCCACTATTTCTTCATCTCGTGCACGCATCTTACAAACGCACTTTTTATGCTAGACTCAAAGTGAACAGGGATTTTAAATACCCTTCCTTCATCTATATCTCTTGGCTCTTCTTTTCTTACTAAAAACTCTACATTCATTGGTCCAAAGCAATAAAAATGCAGGAACAACAAACAAAACGCAAACTGATCAGAGTCATGCGACGCATAACAAACCAAACAAAATATTATGTCGGTAAAAATGAAAGTGTACTCAGTCAACAACAGCAGCATGCAGCCTCTCACCACGATAGAAATGAATACGATAACGCCTTAATATCAAAGGACTCTCCTACACGGTTTTCCTTGCCCTTTCAAGGAAGTACTTTCTCTGTTCTGTACCATAAAATACATACCTAGTAGGTGGGTAGGTGAAATTCCAGCAGGCCATACAAGCCAAAAAGAGAAAGTCCATTACTTGAAACAAATATGTATGTACATAATGTACGATATTATTATTTAGTTTGGTTAATCTAACTTTCATGTGTACCTTCAAACTTTTTTTAAAACAACAACACAGCACACGGTCGTCGACGACGTCGGACCGTGCGGTAATGGTGTATACTTATGTATGATATCACTTTACTTTTCAAGTCAACCAGTACCAGAAAATAGTCGAGAGGACGATAAATAAATCTAGAGAAAATGGTAAAAAGTAAAAGGCAAGGAAGTAAGGGAAGCCAAGGAAAGAGGCAAAATCTGTTAAGTGTTGTACAAGTACACAAGCTCAAACTCTGAGAAGCAAGCTGAGGCAGGCAAGCAGTAAAAAAGACATGGAGCACAGAATACATATAAAATGTGTGGTAGTGAGCGTTTTTTGGTAGTTGGTAGGTTCCTTCAAACTATAATACATACAAGTAGATTCATTACTGCGGAAGTTTCTCTAGAAAAGAAATGACTCTACATAGTTTCCCTACGACTACTTTTACCCACCGACGACTACTACCACCACTACTACTTTCTCTCTGCTCTGGTCCGAAAAAAGTAAAAGTAGTCGAATGAAGAGAGAAAAGAGAGTGAAAAGAGAAAGGAGCAGTGATCTGACTACTATATAAACCTGCTTTTTACTTGACTTACGGTACGTTCAACAAACGTTCTACTCTCCCTTTTCTCCGTCTCTCATCTTATGGTGTAGTAGATATACACTACTCGCAAGGAGTCGCGAGCAGCTCAACATTTGAGTATTATTATTATTATTATGGATAGAAAGAACTTTGTTTGTCGTCTCCTTTAGTATTGTGTGTGTACCACCACCACTATTTCTACAACAGCTATTACTGGTATCACCACTACTACTGCACAAGAACAAAGATGTTTTTTCTATGCCCATTGTCGACGCACAACCAAAAATGTATCTGAGGTACATAAAGAGAGAGAGCGTGTGTGGCAAAGTGGCAAGTATGTAGTAGTGGTGGTTGATGCATAGGATTGTCATTATACGAACCGAAAAAGTGTTACAACAGCCCGTCATTATACGGCTGTAAAGCAACACATCAGTCGAATGCAGGAAACTGTTTTAGTTATTTTGTGTTGGCGGACAACGGGAGCAAGATGAAGGGCAGAAAAAGAAAGTATTTTTATTTTCATCATAGTATATAATGCATGTAGATCAACATAGGTAAAATGCCTAAATGAAAATGTATGTCGATATTTTATGCTCGTCGATTCTGTTTGTTTGTAAATGTACTTTATATATTTAACCTATAAATATCTTACTACTATATGCAATATGCTACTATATCGCCTATAAATTGTAAGTAATAATAATCATTTCGTTATTCGGCATATATATATTCACGGTGGTTTCTAACTGGAACCCTTTTAGCATAACAAATCGAATAAAACGGATTTCCCGTAGCCGTTTCATTCTCAGCTGACATTCTCTTTAAAGAATTAGATTGAACAAAAATGATGGCAATAAACATCAAACAGCACACGACGAAGCACTAAGCACACATATAAGTGATCTACATTTCCTCCTCTTTCCTCTTCCTCCTCTTACCGTTTTTGTTATTGTGGATGTCGTAAGTTGTTTTTGTGATCAACCAGAAATTCCTCAGTACTGCTGGAAACAACTATTTTATGTTACTTGATGGTGGTGATGTGATGGTA
>JAQFYG010000240.1:0-38418 GCA_034694325.1 Entomobrya corticalis | reverse complement strand
ACCACCACATCCTCAACACCACCACATCCTCAACACCACCACATCTTCAAAATCACCACATCCTCGCTCTCATCACACCCACAATAACACCGATTCCACAATAACACCACTTCCACAATAACCCCGAATCCACAATAACCCCGAATCCATCTAACCTGCAGACACACCCCTTCACCTTGCTTCATCCGTTCTCACCGTTTTTTCTATATTCATCAGTCACTCGTGTTAAACCGGAAGGTCATCTTCACATTCTCCACGCGTTCACATCTACTTACACCGTCCAAGATATATTGTCGCTTCCATCATCATCATCTCACCAAACCCACCTTTATCAACTCACCAAATACAGCTTTATCATTTCACCACATCCACCATCAGCTTCTATCCAATATCCAACTGCATCCTTGTCCTATTTGTAACTCAAACATACAATACCGATTAAACCGAAACTGAGACCAATTATAATTTCAAACTTAACTGTAAGTGCATTCTCGTAAATGTTTCCTCTAACATCAACTTTTTATCTGTCCAGTTGCACCCGAGTAGTTTTAATCTGGAAATGGGCAAACAATTCTCATTCTATTCGTAGGCCATCCACCCATTCATCTCATATTTGGACATGATGCAAGTTTCAAATTTATGCAGATTTTTACAAAAAAGTCCATGTCATTATGGTTCATTTTGTCGAAAGATTTGACTTGGTAGTTTGTATTTAAATTAAAAATACCGAAAAAATTATGAATAATTATTGCATTATTGCATAGTATTTATGATCCACAGGGCACTGTATAGCAATTTGTAAGACATAAATGATGCATTTTTATACTGTATGTTTGTGTAAATGTAAAAAAAAATACGTTAAAAATGTTACGGTTTATGTCTTTATTTACCACGATTAATTAAATATGTATGTTTTAAAAGGTAAGACATAATATGTACATCATTTCATAGCCTTATTTATTATTGCCAAGATATTAAAATTATTATTAAATTTCGGTTTTTACTGATTTTGTAGCTTTTCCCTTAATTGACATGCTATATTCCACATTGAAGAAGTCATTGAAAGCAAATAATTTTCCAAATATTTTGTCTTGCCAACGGAAACCCTATTCAGTTCTGCTAGTGTGGGTCTAACTTGTTCCATCATAATATTATATTCCAGTTTTTTACTCTCCACTTCCTCCAGCATGCTAGATGCCCTTAAGATTCGCCTCGCCTTGTTGCCACCTTTGGAAGTATCTAATAGTCGGGCTTGAGCTTGGAATGCGATCATCCATCTATTGAAATCTTTAACAGTTGTTTCATAATTACGTAGCAATGATCCAATTTCATCGACTTGCTTTCGTTTATTGTTCATCTTGGAGGTAATGAATTCAAGTTGACTGTAGTATCTTGTGTATATGACCTCCGCATGCTCAAAATTTGGCCAAATCTTTGACAGTGAAGCAGTAATTTTGTTGTAGCATTTGTAGAATGTGGCAATGTCCTTTAACATTTTTACTGGTTTAACAGAAAAATCAACCTGAAATCCGTCCATTTTGTTCAATGTTTTTAAACAGGTTCCCAGTATCTTGTCAATCTGTCGATCGGTTTTGTTGGGAATACCATACACAACGTTGTTTCTGCATATCTGAAATATAATTCAAGACAACTTTTTTTTTATCACAATAATGATACTTTTCACATCCGGTATTTTTATTTATTTTAGTATATGTCGTGATGATATCATTATTATCATTAACCTTTCTCTTTTTTTGCACTTGTTCTAATTGCAACTCTTTTTCTACTTTTGCACAACCCTGGACATCGTCTGGGTGAACTCTCTTCATTGTTAAATAATAATTTTTTAAAAATTTATTAAAAATACAGTGTTTATAAGAATAATTGTGAATTAAAAACAATTCTGTGCACCTCCAATGGAATACTCAAGCTGTCTACATGTTCACGTTCCAGTAACATTATGCTCACTACTCACGCCAAGACATGTATACTTTTTATGGTATATATCTCGCTCTTGTAATTGTTGCTGTTTGGATATAATAGATACAATAGGATTGTCATCTTAATCTTAAGCAATCTTGGCAGTCCATGTAAAAAATATATACATATATCAATTGGTCCGGTATATTTAGTTATAGTACTTTCAATACGACTTTTGTGTATGCATCTCGTTTTTTGGTATATAAATTCTTTAGTGGAATAACTAGAGAGTATCGTTCATGCATTTACTTGACATAAAGTATATATTATTTGTGTTTGTATACGTGTCAACATTTTTATTATTTGAATTTTATGGAATCAATATAAACTTATACAAACAGAAAATTCAATTAAAAGTTCAACAATTCAACCAAATTAATAATAATAATAATAAACAAAAATTCACAACGTGTTGTCATTATTTTATACAAAATTTATATACAAATATTCATACTATTGTTATACTAATTGTATTATACAAGCAATGCCTTCATCTTGAAGATCGATTCCGAGATTGGTTTTGACAAATGCGGATCTGAGTTCGATAACAAGCTGTAAGGTAACAACAGGCACGTGTGAAATGGCGTCAACGATTGGATAAGCCCTCCTTTTTGTCAGATCCAAGAGTCTTTTGACTGCATCATTAACACTATGAGACTTTTCATTATTTTCCTTCTTTTTGTCTTCTAGTTCTTTGTATAGTGTCGATCCAAGAGCATTTATGAAAACTTTCCCTTTGTTTGTCGTCGTCAGTATGCCAAGCTTCATTCTAAAATCAGCTACCCATGTATTGAATGGAGTTATGAACATTTCCAGTTTCTGGCATACTTCCTTTATCTCCCACAGGGTTTTCAGAGCGGATAGTAAGTCTCTTTTCATTATTGCCACATCATAATGAAAAGATGAGCGGGTGTCGATTCGAATAAGCATTTTATCCTCAAGGTATTTAATATCTTGTTGGAGTACATCGTGTTGATGAATCTTTTTGTCGACTTGAAGGATAACTTTTGCATTGATGACACCATAGTTTACATTTAGTCGACAAAACCTTTTCACTTTTTGTTTAATATTTGCTGTTTGTTTAGCTGCCATATCCATTATCCTTTCTTCCAACGTTCTTCTCTTGGTTTGTCCGGAATGCTATAAGAGTATAACACAAACATAATTAAAGTCTCTCTCTCCCATTATATGAACTGTTGAATATAAAAATAAATAATAATATTATTAGCAGTTTGTAAATTATAATACCTTTGTTTTCTTGTTTATGTTTGCGATGGTGCCATCTTGTTCTCTTTTTCTCTTGACTCCACGCTCTCTACAACTTGTTGTACTATCAAGTGGCATTTTGTATTTACTTTGTGACCAGAATAGTAAATGTCAAGTTTAATTAAAATTTAACCGGAATTATTCCTAAATATTTTTAATATACTTTAATTTTCTCTAAAAGACAATGTCTGTTTCGACTAACACCGCCTGATTTGATTGTTGAGCCAAGTAAGTGTAGCATCGGTATATTACTTTTTTAACATATTTTTTTTCATTTTCTCGTTGGCATACCATAAATATCTTCTCATATAAAATAGTTCCTTTTCCCAGAGTTGATTGATATGCAAATGAATTACATGAAAACTGAAATTAATTTTTTATACTCTCGTGTATTTATGGTTGTGGACGCGGCCATGAGTATATATTCCTTTATGAATTTTTAGTGTACAGTTGCAAACCGGAGCCTACTAAAATTCACTGATTATGCTAAAAGATGGTGAAGATGATTATATATGTACTAATGAATCTTTCTTTAATCATTCATGCATATTTGTTTTTTAATGAAATATATCCACTGCATATTTTATTGTTTCATGTATTAAACCAAACCAAGATATCCATTTACAAGTATGCAAATTATTTAAGAAATTTATTTTTGTCTGTTCTGAAATGCAAATAAGTTGAATAGCTTAAAAGTCGGTTCTTGATCATTTTTTTTCTTACATTTCATGCTTTTCATTTTGCACGGTGCTTACACTTGATGACTTTTGCTAGCTACTGCTACGACTTTGCACTCAACATTCTTTTCGTCAGTTGTTGTGATTCTTTTTAGAATTCAAACAAACTATAATATTATTTGCGGATTTCCTTTATTCAGTTATTCAATTACCGATTTTTGTTTTGAAATATAATTCACTGCATTAGCAATGGGGCGTAAAAACGATCGTGTGTGGAAGCTAGAGTCTATTTACTATAAAAAAGTTTTAAAAACTTCAGCTTCAAATGCTCCCTCCATACTCCACTATTTCGTTAAATGGCCCAAGTATGCAGATGGACATTCTGCGTGTCAACCAGTTTCAAACTTTACGGCTACTGATTTGTTGGGTTTTGATAAAAATTGGGCTACTAAGCTATGTTTGCGTTCAGATTCTGGGAATTTTTTATGTCGTATTTGTGCATTGCTGATTGAAGATGACTGGTTGGCGTTTGTGATAAGTTGTGATTGTAGGGTTGCAAATGTTTACCATGAAGAGTGTATCAAAATGTCGATAAATCGCTATAAAATTTGTCCCGGTGGTTGTGGGAAACCTTTGCCCGATTTTGCTGTTAGAAAGACCAATGATTCCATCTGCCCATCATTTATGACCGACGTGTATCAGCATGTAATTAATAAACCGGAAGCACTTATTTTATGGAATAATCAGACATGGCTAACGAGATTACGATTGGTGTGCCAAGAAAATCTATTGACAAAAAATACAGAATCCAGTGCTGCCATTTTTGATGAGTTTGAGTGTGCAATCTTAAGCGATATTATGGATGACAATTACCGATCAATAAGGATTGAAAATGCTTGTGTGAATTCGGCTGAAAGTGCGTCTTATGAACTTGAAAGCAATGGCAGTGTAACGGATGGCGCAGAGGGCGTAATCGGAATTGAATCCGATATGGAATATGACAAGCCGACTTCAGAATGGCCATCAACTTCAGAAACCAATCAGTCAGTATCACATCCTTCAATTGGGGCAGTTGATTTAGCCATGGCAGACGACTCTGCAGGATTCTCCCTTTCATCATCATCTCCATCAGGGTCCTCAACTTCAGAATCAACCAACCCATTACTCCCATCATCTGCACCAATATTCATGTCAACAGTACAGTCCAAAACAGCAATCTCGTCATCAGTATTATCACCAGGAGGGTCTTCCTTGCCAGTAGCATCACCAGCAGGTCTCTCTCCATCAGCATCTCTAAAGAAAAAGTCAAAGATAACAGTATTTTGCGAAATATGTGATAAGGGGTTTCCTCGAAAATGTGACCTCAACAGACATGTGAAATCTGTTCATATAAAGATAGCAGTAGCTTGCTGTGAGTTTTGTGGGCAGACTTTCACCAGATCAGATCATCTACTTCAACATCATGCCGCTTATAGGTCCAAATGTACTGCCGCTGTGAAAAACTACGCCTGTTCTAAATGCGGAATGATATTGACTAATAAACAGGATCTAGAACGCCATTATGCTGCACAGCACGATCCAGATTCAAAACCATTCAAATGTGAAGTATGTGGATCAAGATTTAGTCGAAAAGACTCACGACGCAAACATCTGATTAGTATTCACAAGGTATTAATGTAATAAATTTAATGATACTTTTTTCTTTTGTCTGACTACCACCAACAACACTTTTTAAATGATTCTTTTTAAAAATATGGTTTTTAGAATAATAAGCTAATGTGCGTAAATATATGATAGTAGATGCTTTTATTTTATTAACAAAAATCCATTTTTTATTATTGTTTTGTAGATATCAATGTGATGATGGATTGAAAGAGTTAATTGACGAAGCCTGGACAAGCAGAAAATTAATTACCCTCTTATTATCTTAATTGTATTTTACATACTTTATAACTTTACAACTTGTATTTATTCTTCAAATAAAATTGTTAAATTAACATTAATAAAGTGAAAATAAGATTAGACCGTATCATTCAATTTTCAACTACATAACCGGAACACATATTATCTATACATACAATATTAAATTCCATCTAAATGCCTTCATTTGATGACGCCTTTTCTGTTTGTTGGCTCGATTTCTTTACTTTAGTAATAAATGAACTCTTTGACCGTGTTTGAGACCCTCCAACTACATTATACCCGAGTGTTCCGATGATTGCTTCAAACAACAACCTTTTTTCATCATTGCTCATCGTCTGCATGTGAAATGGACACAGACAGGTTTCCGGAATTATGGTGACTTGGCCGTCAAGGTGCTCATCTTGTATTTCCACACTCTTCTGTACTCCATGGAAACAGAAAGGACTGATGCATTGTATTCCAGGTCTCTTTTCATGCTTCTGTAATATATAATTTTTAAAAATATTCAAATTTTATAGTTCTTTGGCCAATTAGAATCTTTGAGTTTTATTACTATAATTATATTATTAGTAGTAATAGTAAAAATTTTCAATGAAATTTTATTTGCACTTACATAATAGATTCTCCATTGTAATGCCCTATTCATCGTCACTGAGATCTCGGCCGAGTTCTTTTTAATGGCAAAACTTCCCTTCAAAGCGTAAAAATATTGTAACATAAAGCACCATTTTTCGAATCTGCTTGCATCTGGGTTGAGCTCCTTTGACAACTCGTGGTATAGTTCAATCATTCCAGTAAATTGTACTCTCCTCATGTTCACATCAGAGGCAACGTCACGACAAGTACCTGTGTGACTCGAACACACGTATGCGTTGGCGACAAGGTGGAGGCCAACTCGAAGACACGCTACAAAACAAATGTAAAATAAAAAATTTATAATACATATAGTATGTTCTAGTTTCGGTATTATTATTATTACTATTTCCGGTTTTACTTAAAATATAATCATCTATTATTCTCTTTTTTAAAATTTACTTTTTTCTGAACAAATCTGAAATTGTCCCTTCCTGGTCGTTATCATTAGATTGTCGACTCCGAGCCGCCGGTTCATTGATAATGATGCATTCTCAATCACAATTGGTGGTGGCTTTCGGCTGGTGGTCTCCTGTAAAGCATTCATGATGCGAGTTTTTATACCGGCTGCTGCGCCAGATGATGATTGCTGTTTACTAACGATTGCGTCAGCTTGTTCGAAACACTTGCGGATTTGGTCCTCTGTCAGTAACACGTCCACCTTTGGATCAACTGGTCCAACCCTTCCAACTCGCTCCAGCTCGGCAAGGTAACAGGAACATCTATGTCCACCGCCAGTGTAACTCTTGCAATCTGTAATTTTGAAAAAAAAATATACATAAATTTTTTTAAAAATTTATCCACTACAAAGATGCTAGAAAGTATAATGTTCTTTTTATTACAAAGTCAATTCACTCATTACTCACTTTTATATGGACAAATTGGACCCAAGACTTGACCGCTAGGAATTCGCACCAAAATGTATCCATCCGTTAGTTTTTCCTTCAACACGCCTAAAATGTTACTAATCACAAGCTGTTTGTTTTCTGTCTTGTCAATTGCTTCTTGCAAAGCACCATAAGACCTAATTTTTGTCCTTCTTCTGAACTCTTCAACTGCATTACGATGAATCTTTTGCATTTTTAATCAAATGTAGTACGACACATTTACGATTTACGTTAAAAAGTTAAAAAAAATTCAGTTAAATTGATTACTTTTTCAACGGCAATACAAATTATGGGATTTATAGTCCTGAAACAGTGTAATTGATTCGAAAATCTTGCTGCACGTACCGTCGAAAATGGCTTTCGAGCGCAATATCACAACTCAACTGTGGACTGTGAGGCAAACAGTGATTCAATTTCACTGGTAAGATGCATAATACAACAACACATAGGGCATAGGAGGCGCTCGTATATATACATTGGATACTTTTGGTTATTATCGTACTGTTTTCTCATTTGCTGCTGTTGTTTTTTAGGCTTTTATCTCTGCTGGGCGGCTTGGAAAAAGGGCGTACACCGGTATTTTCAACTGTGAATATTATTGCAGTCGGGAGAAAAAGTCAGTAGAAAGTCAGTGAGCTATGTGTATTTTTTTGAGATATATTTTCCAGCTGATGATGGCAGGTACAGATTTTCTTTATTTATTTCATTCTTGTACTGAATGGCTTTGTCAAAGGGCGTAATAGTTCATTACTTGTATGTTGTGAGCGTTGATTTATACACGGGCTTCACATATCCCGTATCTGTTCCATGTTGTGTGCTGAGATTTTTTTGATAATTTGTACGAAATGTTCATTTCTGTTGTTGTTTGTGGATTTCTTTGGAAAGCAAACTCACAACAACTACTTACTGAGGATGTAGCCTTCTTGGTTGTCGGTTTACCGAGCTATGGCTAATGGCAGTCGCTTTCTTTTGTTTTGAAAAGAAGAAAACTTTTAGTAACTGGTTGATTACTTGTAAACGGTGACTGTTATCAAGTTAATTGCATTATGGAAAGTTACTCTGCAAGTCCAAAGCAAGTTATTTATCCTTGCCCCTACTCTGAGACGCCGTATATCGACATTCGTAAGTAGTAAAAATTGTTTTTGTAGGTAGTTAAGTTTATGTAATAATAATATCACAACTATAAGGGTGGTGTCAACATTTTTCACGCTCCGGTTTAACAATCATTTCTACCTACGATTACTTTTATCTCGTTTAATTAGGTAAAGTGCTCCTGGAGGGGAGGCGACTACTAGACTCGTGCCCGGATTTGCTACGCAAGCTTTTGGCGGCGCCAGAAACACCTGTTCACTCTGGTGACTATGTTTTTCGTCACTCTGGATTCTTAAAATGTACCCACAGACATTCTGGTTACACCGCATGGCTTTGTTCTACTACTGGTATGACTTTATTGATATATTGCTGTGTCCTGAATACCAAAATTGATAATCAATTCAAGAAAATATGCACATATATATATTAGCTAATATACATTGTTTAATTGATTTGTAGGTTGTCTTGAAGCTCCCGTTGTTAATTTTCGTTTTTGTCGAAGATGTACAAAGTCGTTACCCGTAAATGATGAGAACAGGCGAGCTTTGTCAAGGACCGATAATGCATATTATCTGGAGTCGAGTAGTGAGGAGAATTCCGACCCTTTCGTCCAATCTGAAAGAAAACCGAAATCAGCAAGTAAACAGGCGACTCCTTCGACCTCTTCAGGATTGAAAAGGACGTACATCCAGACGCGATTGAACAAATCTCCAAAATCTTCCAAGCTAACTTTTAGTGGTGCCGGCCATACAACATCCAAAACTACGGTCGTTGACCCCCGAGAAATTGTCAATATCATTTTAGACTGCAGTCAAGATGATGAGTCCAACGAACATGGAAACTTTGCTGAAGTTCAGATGAGAAATACTACGTTGGATTTACGACCAGACGATGTGTATGCTTTTTTTAAGCTTTTATTTTAAATCTAAAGTAATTATGGGATGATTGTGTAATTTATGGTGACTATTATTTCTCACATTTTATTAAATTATGCTATATTGCAGTGTGGAAACTAGTCAAGAGATGGATGTTGATGACATTCTGGACAACTTTTTTTCTAGTGGAATCTACGGGAATGACCATGATAAGGTTTTGGGACCCGAAACAAGTGATGATATTTTGATGCCTGATCCTGGTTCTGACGCATTAGGACTTGGCTCTGTAGATGCTAATATCAGGATTGACGAGGCTGAGGCGGTTACTGACGCTATGATACCTGCTGATGAGAAATTAGCTTCCAAACATGACAATCAACTTGCCAAGAAACCGCCATCCATTGCCGAGAGTAGTTCTACCATTTCTTCTAATGCATTATCGTCCATTTCATCACCGCCACAGGACATTAGCGATTATTTTAACGATTTGAAGCAATTTTCTGACGACTGATGTAAAAGTAAATCAATTTGTATTGTTCACATGTTTAGTCTGTGTTTTTTTATTCCGTTTATATTAATATTATATATAATATTAAACATTTTTGTAATGGAATTTGTTTGGATGAATTATATTTTTGGGTGAATTATATTTTTGGGTGAATTTCAGGGGCTGGCTCCGGGTTGTGACCAGTAATTGTTTGAAAAGCTTTGGAGAAATCGGTCTCTGTCATCTGCCTTTTTACAGTAAATGTAATCATTTGTTTTAAAAAATTAATCAATAAATACATTCTTTTTTTATGAATATTATCCATGGTTCATAACTAAAACTGACTTAAAATTACTAAAACCAACCTTCTCATTCTAGTAGTAATCCCAGTCGCAAACGTTTTTAGTTCGGCACAATCTGTACTGTATTTAAGCATCTCTGACAGTTCATCATTCGAAATATATAGTTTTCGGTCCATCATAAGTTCAGTAACGTCCGCCAGTAAGCCATCCATGTGATAATATTGCGCTGCGCGAATGCAATCAAACGCCAATACTACATCACCTCGACACGATTCAAGGTCACCATACACACAATAATTGACTACTGCCTGCATACATGCTCCATTGAATTTGACTGTCGAATATTCTCCAGTTTTTGACTCCATAAATTTAGACTCTCCATCCAACATTGCTGCAAAGACTTTGCTTTTTGCTGTATAGAAAAACAATATTTTTAAAATTTATGCTACATTTTATGGTATCTTTAAAAAAATTTAGTTTATTTTTTGTAATTAACCTTTTAGAAAATGTTTCAGTGCTTTCACTTTCACTCCGTCACAACCAATAATTAACAAATCAGAACTTGTCTCCAATACAATTCGATTAATATTGATTGGCTCTCTCATTGCACTAGTAAACAAGGATATCTCATCTGAAATCTCAGCGTTGATTGTACATTGTGCACTTGATCCTTCATATCCAGTTCCGTTTTTGTTTGTTTTCTCCATCATTTTCCAAAACGCGTCTGGAATACTGACATTAGTCCCTCTAGCATACATTAATGATTTGTTTCTCGGGCTCAATCTCATATCTAACAGATTACGAATGCTATATTATTAATATTGTTATCATTTTAATTTAATTATTATTATTTACAGTTTGCAAGCAATGATTTAGAGCTTACGATTTGCAGTTATTATTATTCCATCCTCAAACTTGGCTTCCAGTAGCCCAGACTCGTTACCATTTGAATGATCAAGAAACTCGGCTAGAGATGGGTCATTGGTTTTAACTCCAACATAATTTCCATCATAGTCCAGCTTTCCAACAATTACTGATATTTTCCATGGACGTAACCTATCGTGAACAATACATGTATGAATGGAAATATTCACGTTTGCTTTTTGATAGTCAATATTACTTTGGTTTAATGATGACTGACATATTTGTGTTTGCATACCCGTCTATAATTTCCTTTCGTTTCCCCAAATCCTTTGGCAGTTTCTTTCCAAAAGATTTTTCATAAATCAACGTCTGAAGTGTTTCTAGTTGGATTCTATTTTGTATAGAGTCATGCGCCAAGATAACCTCCGGTTTCTTTGTTATTGCAAAATGGTATGCAGCGTTAGCACAAGTTCGAGAAGCACTGACTTGATTACTTGCCACAAAGCCACTAGTTAGAACTTGTTCTTTTGCCAAATAAAACTTCATCTTTACACAGTGTTTGTTCCCCTTACCAATCAATAGGTTACTATATTGTTTTGAGCTTGAAAAATAAATAGCAAAAACATTATAGACAGCAAGAAAGCAACTCTACTTCTCTACAGGTACAAGATGCAATGGATAAATTGTCTCGCAGCTGAGAGTGTCTGTATGAGTATTTGTGGTTTGTGTTTATAAAAATGAATGAAATTCCAAAGAAGGGATCTTGTAGAGCAATAAAATGTACATTTTGGTTTGCCATGCAAATAAATTTTTTTATTCTTTTTTAGAAAGGTTTAACATGGAATGAATTTTAATTAATGAATTAATGTCAAGCGAATTTTTTTAAAACATTAAATACTTCCAATTGAATATATGCCACATCTTATAAAGTTACTCATTGTCTGATAAAAAAGAATCTTCAAACAACACGTCATCGCAAGTTAAAAAATCTTTGCATGAAATTAATTCGTCGTCTGCAGCTTCCGGTTCATTCTCGGCCTGGTCCATGTCTTTTTTCTCAATGTTACGTCTAATACGATTGAATTCCTCCATAACTGTCGGGATAGAAAAATGCACATTTTCATTTTCGACAAACGTTACACTTGGTTCGTCATCATCTTTCTCATCTTCTCCTTTGTCTCCACCGCTGACAAGGCCTTGTGGAATCCCATCAAATATCATGCAAATAATGTTGTTTCTTGACACTCTAAGAACCAGGTGCTTTTTCCAGTACATAAAGCTAACCTATTAAAGTGAGAATAGAATAAAAGAATTATGTATTTGGTCAATTGAAATAATAATAATGTGATTGAATTTTCCATTAAGAGACTTTCGTCATTATTATTATTATTATATTTCAACTCTCACGTTTCTCAAAGCCAATGCGGTTCCTTTCTTAAGCTCATGTCCAAAATCAGCTTGAAATCTAGGTGTAAGTACCGCGGTTGTAGTTGCGCCGGTATAGTCGATTATGGAGATGCAAGGAGCCTTCTGTCTGTGAGCTCGAAAATGTGTGTCCATTTTATGATCTTCTTCGACAACTGCGCACACAAAAGGAATACAGCTACCTGGTGGAAATCTTCTGCACTTGTTCCGTAACCATTTAATCTTTGTTGCATCCAACAGGTTCCGGTCAATTGATAAGTGCTCCATTAATGCCAGATATGGTGCCCCGTTAAACAACATTTCCAGTTTCTTCATCTTCATCATCTCCATTGGGTTCACCTTTCCATCACTGCTCTTTTCAGGAATTTTGGCATTTACCGAAATTATTTTGGTATATGGTTTCTCTTGGGTATTGAATACTCTCTGAACCTGGGATTTTGTAAGCTTTGGTAGAAATCCGATTGGCCCAGGAATCCTCTTTGTATTATCGTCTGAGAGATCAACTAACGGTTCATTCACTTCCTGTTTTAAAATGTTGCTACTAGCTGATGCTCCTGGAATGTTGATGTTTGATGCTCCAGCACCTTCAATCCTGTCTGTAGCGTCAATTGACAGGAATAAATGATCAAAACCATCATCTTCCATGATTGCTTTTAATCCTCAACCAACAACAACAATGACAACTCCTACAAACAAACAGAAATCTAAGCTGGCAAAAACAACAATTTTTTTTCATATGCTTGCTAATGAATGTGTTTACAATTTTGAATGCAGACTCGGAATATCTCCTCTCAGCTGATGACCAACAGATTCTCTGCATAATATGTTGTTCTCTTTGTTTTATACAGTGTCCCGCACATCAGGATTTTATTCAGTTTGCCCCATATTATCAGAAACTTTTACTTTCACTTGATGGATTGGTACGGTACGACTAGGTCGTTCTTGTTTACCTTTTCCATCAATTCCGGGGTTAAATTAAATTTATTTATGGAGGCTGAATAATTTAATTGTAATTAAACGTGTCCAGTATGGATATCATTAAAACCACCCCTGTCAATATTGCCATGATAAAACACTTTGTTGTCGTAAATTAGAAGAATCTGGAAAATGCTTTAGGAAATCCCGCATCTCTTACTTTATTTGGGACCTCAAAAAGTCACCTGATATAGCCAAAAAGTATATGGGCAAAGGATTTCGGTTTATACTTCCGTCCGTATTTACAGATTACAGTGGCTCCGGTGAACTGAATTTTGCAAAATTTGAAATAGACATGGAGGAACAGTTTCGTCTTCCCATGCTGCCCCATTTTCTAGACTTGTTAAACAGAAGGAATGCTTGCAATGGCATTATTCGGCTATTTGTTGACAAGCTACGGGCTTTCTCACTCCAACAGGTCCTACCGATCGAGATGAACTATTTTGCACAGGAAGGATCTAAAATTTTGACAGGCTTTTCTCTCCGTGTCGGGATTTTTACTGTACACGAGACTTCAGTGTCTCCCTTTTCTCTAATTCAAGGGATGATGGAACCCAACTCTGAAACTGTCGTTATTAGTACGTACAAATTTAATATAAAATCTGATATCCAATTCAATCAATTTGTTAAAAATAATTATCTAAATTTACTCTTGTTTTTAATCTAATGTTTTATCATAGATGCATTTCGACAGTCTTTGGAGCAGCTTAGAATTAAATATGCTATTACTTCGGACGCTGGTTCCAGAGAAATGATTTTCTGGGTTCATACCAATCGAAAAGAACATTTTCCTGTTGCTACTGTGAGAAAAGATGTTACTGCTTATGGGTATGGTACATTTTGTCTTGAGGCCGTAATAATAGGTAACTTTGTAATTTTTTTTTCTGGATATTTAAAATAATATTATTATTCTTTGTAGTGCCATCCAAACATTCTGTTATTATTATTATTCTCTTTCCAGATATTATATTAGGCATGACGTTGCCTCCTCTAGAGACTATACATCCCAGGTGCGTTGTTTATTGCAGCGATGATCATTTAAACTCGGCTAGTGTTCATCAACTCAGAATTGCAGAAAATCAGGACATTGAATTGTGTCAAAACTTTAATTTTAATTCTGGACTGGTGAGGCAGTGCCAGTCATACTTTATGTCTATTATCCGGAAAATGTATCCAGTCTTTATACTTGTGTTTTTTGCTGATTATGATAGAGTCCTGCAGTAAAGGTTATTATTGCCTGTGGTAGCGGAGAGATTATGTACGAGTGCAGAACTTCAAGCGGGTTCAAAATATGCAACAAAAGTTCCATTTTGGACGAAAATCTTATCAAATTAGCGTATGAAAACTACAGATTGAATGTTGCCACAGAAAACTCCCTTCCATCCCTTCTCTGTTCTTCACACACCTTTTTGCTTGTCCGTGGAGAATATCTCGAACTTTCCGGCGACCAACAGTTGGAGTGTTCTCAATGTGACTGCTCAAATCAAGCTTCTCATTTGTCGTTAAAGCCTTTGTGAGTACTGAATTGAACTATTATATATGTATTTGTAAAATATATTATCAATAAATTATAGTTTAAAAAAAAAAATATTATGTTGTGTAAATAGAAAACACAATAGATATCACAGGGAGTGTAAACAGGACCAACAAGTTCGATTTTACAGTATGAATTTACGTGTTAAATTTTTCTAGCTAAACATTTTAATTTATTGCATTTATTTCTATATTTAAAATCCAAATCACATTAATATTATTTTTTCTTGTATTTTTCTCCAGATTCAGCAAAAAATGAGCTACTACGTGCGGAAATCAAACAGCTTTTTATTGATGCCGTCAAGTCTTGTTGTTCTTATGTCAGTGACCCTAAGCGCTTTGATATTCCGAAAAGGTACATTAAAGAATTAAAGGTACAGCTTCTAGTGAAAGGTCCATTCACCACGCAGACGTCAGACTACAAATTGTTTTTTGATGGTGATATGTTTCATTTGTTTGATAAAAAATCATCAAAAATTTTTAAAGTGTGCAATTTATTAGGCTGCTACCGGATAATTGAAAATTCTGAATTTTTATTCTGTTTTTTACATAAACATTTGTAATTTAGCAATTAATGGATAATCGGAATAAATAACAACAAATGAAAATATCAAATTATCACTTTTACTTTTTAATCTATCAATCTAAATCAGACATGATCAAGTTCCCAGGTGATCGTTGTTCATCGCTGCTTTCTTCACCTAGTCCAGCATACAAGGGCTCCATTATCCTGCAAGGAACAATATGATATTTTCACTTGTTACGATCAATCATTCCCTTGTTGATTTTAAATGGCATCAATATAATTTTTAATCATGTATTGCATGATGATTGCGATAATACCTTGTCTTCTCTGGTACTTTAATCTCAGTCCTATCCTTCGCTGGATCAGTTACAGTTGTTGGTTTCTGAGTTTTGGGTACAGTTTTTGCCGTCCCTTCGGTCTTCTTTTTCTGAGGTGGAGCTGTTGTGGGTTTTGAAATAGGTAACTGTAACCTGAATCCTGCCTTTTTCTGGGGTCCTGCAAAGCCTTTTGTAACCATATTAATTACCGGGGACCCCTTCTTGTCATTATTTTTCTTCACTGCAAGCTTGAAGACAAAACTAGAACTTTCACTCGACGTCCCCGGTTTCGGATCACCAACAATGCTCAATGTTTCCGTTTCTATCAGTTTAATATCTTCTGGGCACTCCAACTTTCCCTCTGCTGGCAGTTGGGTACACCCTAACGGGATCCCAGAACAGAAAATAAAACCGACACTTGATAAAACCGACACTTGATAAAACCGACACTTAATAAAACCGACATTAATACCAATTTCGAACTTTGGTTGTTTTTCATTCTTAATTTTCTTGTTGGTTTAAATTAACAATTGCTTTACATAAATTACCTTTGCCCCGACACATCCATGCCTTTTTTCCAGAATTGATGTCAACCGCGATCAACGACCCCTTCTGAAAAACTATCTGAATTTCCGGGTAATCTTCTTTTCCAATAAAATTGACCGTTCCGTCAATTAGTCCTTGAAGCATGCCTTCATCCGTTTCATCAAGTAAACGTCTTCCCTTCATTCTTAGTTTCACTGTAATTAATAATATTAATAATTATACTCTACTTTAAACATTGTCACCAACTGTAATCGTAATAATAATTAATATTGACATTGGTTATTGGAATATAAATTTCGTATTCTTACTGATTTCTTGATGATAAGACGTAGAGAAAAAATTGGACACTGCCATATTTTAGACTAATCCGTTGAAATTTTGACTTTTACAGTGAAATTTCCGTCAGTAACTGCAGGTGTTACCTTATCTAAAAGGACAACTGATATAGAAGGGTATTTCGGTATAGTCGCACCTTCTAATCTTCTGCAGTCTTCTACTGACCTGATGTTCAGCTGCAGAAAAATGCAAGTTCCTGCCGATCGCAAGTAATCTTTGGTGTGTTAAAAAATGCAAAAATTAAACAATAAAAAACAAAAAAATGATTATAATAATCAATTATTAACTAGACAATTAATTATTTCAACAATCATTTTACAAGAATCACGACGGACAAACTAATCATAAAAAACTCTAACCAATATGCTTCCAGTAATCTTGTCCAGGTAAAATGGATGGAAACGACATGTTTTTTTTGATTGCAAACTAATAAACCGACACGAAAAATTATTATACGATTAGATTCTCATACTGACTTGACTATATTTCTAGATTAGCATTAGAACGTGAGCATGTTTTTATTATGCATATTGTGTGATTATACGCCTTTGCATATCCGACTTACGCCCTTTCAAGTAATCCATGAACCATAGGTATATGGGAATGGATGCATGGACTATGGATATATTCCTTTTGTCACTGCTTACTTGAGCTGCCTGAAAAGCACATGAACATTATATTATTATATATTTCTGTTTCAAATACTACAATTTCAAAATAGTACAATTTCAAAAATCCGTTGTATTATGAATTACTAACATTAATATCTGTGCATATTTAATTAGTTAATATGGAAGGCAGTCATAATCGTCCAGCTGTTATTGACAGCGTTGTTGAAATTTTATTTGAAAGGTTTATTAAAGCTGATTTCATGTGGGTGGCACCGTCAGAAATTTCACGATATCTTCCCAGTGAATCTGTAATAAAATTAATGGAAGGTGGAATGTTTACTCATTACAACCACGCTCAAACCACCGCCATAACCTCACCCCTTTTGCAAGGTATTTTTTATACCGACTCAAATTCTGTATCTTATCCAGCTGATAAGGTTGACTTTGTTCCGATTAGGAACACTGTTTTAGGTGAGTTTTTGGATTCGGTTAAATTAAATTAAATAAAAATAATGACGGTTTTAAAAATATATTATTATTCGTTTCATTAAAAAAACCGTAATATTTGATTTGGTTTAATTTACAGAAACCATTCATGACTTTTTAACATCTTTGGGGCTATTTGCATTTGTCGAGCATGAAGATGACACGGGTGATAGAATCGTATGGATTTACATGCAAGAAAAGCTGTATCAAGTGGCGAGAGTGAATGAGTTTGGAAATAGATTCCGTAATGCGAAATTCGTTGTATTTACACAGTTGATTGGTATGATACTCACTAATTATTAATTTTGAAGGACAACGATGAATGTTATAATGATAATATAAAAAATAATAATAATATTTATAGTTATATTGAATGTAAATTTTTTCTGTCTTTTTTTTTACTTTTAGACTGCGTACTGAGTATGGACTTGATGCCTTCACTTTTGGCTGTACCCCAAGTCATTGTCGCTTGTGGATCTGATGTGCGTGGTGAATGTGCATGCAAGGAACGGTTGAAAATATCCAGATTCAGCTATTCAAAGCTACATTTCCGAAGAAATATTATGGCTCCGGTTTTGTTGGATTTTATGAAAGATCAAACATTTAATGCGTATTATTTTGATGGACAGAAAGGTGATATGACTTTCATGTTTAATTGTGTCAATGATGAACATCTTGATGCAAACATTTCTAAGCTTTTGGAGGTATACGATAAGAATAATGGTAGTCAAGCGAAAAAGCGAAACGTAATGATGCGATGCAGTAGCCATATGCCAAGTGTGACTCCGACCCATACAGTCAGAAAATTTGATCACAATTTTTACAAACCTTGTGATGTAGATAAGTGCCCAAATTGTGCTTTCAATTTTATTACATTTTAATGTTATATTGCTTGTTGTTTGTGTTATACAAATTTTAAAATGTTTATATTGTTTTTATGCTTTCGGTTTTTTCAAGTACTTTGATATAATAGTAGTAACATTACATGACGGTTCAAAGCTAAATGTGTGTCCTATCATAATCAATATCATTCTTTGAAGTTCATGAAGAAAAACTCTATATTTGAAAGTTGATTCACTCGTTCTCCTGTTCACCAAATGTAAATCCAAGAATGCAACAGTCTCTGCGTATGAATTTGCCAGCATTCGTAGCGTCTCGACTTCATAAGGGGCAAGAGAGTTACTGGACGCTACAATTTCCGGTTGAATGTGACGTGGGTCTTCATTTGCTTCCAATAGGTCATTCCATGCTCCGCCAGCGTCTTTCCGGTTTAGAATAACGTGGAATTTGACCAATCCGTCTCTCGTAATTGTTGTAGGTAATTTCCCTCCTGTATATGTAAGCCCATTAGTAACATTCCACGCTTCATAAACCGCAGTATTTGCTAAACTATCCTTCTTGTCGATTCTTGTTTTGAAAAGTTGCTCAGTCTTGTTTATAATTGGGTTGAGATGAGTAACATTTGTACAAACATTAAATCCCGCTTCCGTCAACATTTTGAAGAAATACTTCCACACGTATTGACCATAGAAGATTATCCGTGTTTTAACTCTAATGTGTTCAATTCCTAGATAGTCAGCCTGCGCTCTCAAGAACAGTAGACCGGCCACAAGAAACGAGCTTGCTTCTTCTTGAGTCATGTCGTTTTCTGATTGTAAGACCACGTCCACGTCAATACGTCTACAAGGCTTGTATTCTTGCCTAGTTAGGTAAAGGTCATAACTTTCATCTTCGCTTTGGGTTCCATCATGACGATATCCGATAATTGCTAAAAAAATTGACTCATCTCTTTGGTATACAATTGCTGGTTTATATGTCCTCACAAAAGAGCATTTCCGGCAGTTGCGTGTATTATTAATAGTTTTACAATGGGCTCCTATAAACAATCAACAACAATAACAACTGTTTAGTTTTGGCGAAATCCATCAAAGTATTTTTTAAAAGGAAATTTATTTTCTTATTTTATAATATTTGTTTGTACTCCGTATATGTAGATCGTTTTACCATAATTACTGCAGACATACTCAACACTTATTGAAACTCTTCCAGGCTTCGGTCGTTTGACTTGAATATGACCACTCGGACCATCTGAGATTCCAATACGTAAATTTCCAATCTCCGTATATTCGTGCTCATTTGCTGTCTTTTCAATAAATTTGATCTTGTTCCTTATAATATTATGATGCTCTGCTGTCATCTGCTCCCATGTATGGATTCCAGCCAACCTCATTATAAATGAAAAGATTAATTCGTCCATGTCTGTCTTGCTTGCATGGCATGAGCAGGTAGAATGGTACAATATCGAAGAATGAAAGCAACCTGTATTAAAACAAGTACCATAAACAAGAGTAGTTTTTAATCTTTATTACACTGTTCCACATATGAACTGTTCTAAAAATTCTAGAATATATATATATATATATTATTTTTACTGTGCTTACCAATTATATTGCATTTTTGTTGCCATTTCGTCTCTCCTTTAAATCTAAACAGAACGCAAGATTCATATAACGAGTATGCCAGTTGTGTGTCGTATAATTCAACTACTTTTCCTTTTGATAAGTAGGAGTGAAGCATTTCTTCGTGAATATGGTTCCATTCACAAATACTGCACCAACTAGTGGTCTTTTTTGGATTCACGTATAATTTTAAGAAACAAATGAGTGTTTCACATGCCCTGTTCAATCGTCTGGCTCCGTCAGTGTCTGAAAGTTTTAAAATTAAATGTCATTAGTTATATAGCAATTTTTTATATATACATGGTAATAAAATATTATCATATATTATTAAGGGTGTCTATTCTTACTACACTTGAATTTTTCTTGAATTTGATAGGGATATTCGGCTTTCTCGACTGAAAAGTCTGGAAAAGGAGTTAAAAGTGTGACTTTTGGTGTTGTGTTTAGTATATAATTTCTATAATTGTCGTAGTGTGATTCACATAGCATATACTCTTGACACATTGGTTCTTGTTGGCAATTTTGAAACCAACACACTGGTAGCATTATCATTTCCTTTGAGTGTAAAATTATTAGCTGTCCTCTCATTGCTGCGAAATGAAGCACAACAAATTCTCGAGGTGATGTTTTAAAGATCCCCTCCCGTTTTCTGTCTTGCGCTACTAAACTTGATCGGTGACCCTGTTTTCTTTTGACTTGCTTTTGTTCCGGTTTTTCGACATTTTCTGAAATGTCCAGTTGATTGTTACTTGACATTAAATGTGACCAAACTTGCGTATGATGACTTATTCCTAGACGTGTTAGGGTTCGATATAGGAGACCTGTTAATTCTGTAATCTTAAAATAAAACATGATTTGTAACATTATGATTACAATAATAACAAACAAATAACCAATATAGTATTAACAAAAATCATAAAAATACTGCTCACTGTCTTGAGATAAGTAGTAATTGTAACACTTACCAAGTTTTGATCATTTGTTCTACGGTATGATGCAAGAATTGGGCCATACTCCAAGCAGAGCTGTTCGGGATTAAATGTACTTTCTGCCATAATTAAATATGTATTAAACTGCACACTTTAAGGTTTACTTGAAAAAGTTTTGCAAGTTTATGACGCAACAATTTAATTAAATACAAAACCGGAATCTAGAGAAAACAGATGATATCCTCAACAAACTTATTTTACCACTAACACTAAAGCCCGCCAACAAACTTCATCACGTCTGTGTTGTTGTTGTGTGAGTAAATATGGACAAGCAATACTGCATCAGCGACTCACAACATATCAGCTGACAATCCACCTATATAATCTTATGTTTATGCACGCAATATGCATCCCATCTGATTGCCGATTAACTGCCTGTTGGAAAATATTTATTTAACCGAAACCATCATGTCAGACTATAAGACAGCTCAATGTGGGCATTTAAAACTATTAAATATTTAGCCATCAATTAAGGTTGTATATTGTTCATTTGTTTGGCTTGTTTTAATCCTGATCCTTTTTTGTTTATTTAATAGGGATCGCAGAGTTTGTTCAAGAAGCACACGAAAAGTTGATGGGTGAAATCATTGATGTCAGTCATCGTTTTAAACTTTGGAAGTATGCCGAATTCCTCGTCCGATTATCTACACAGCCTGTTGTAGATACTAAAAGCGGGTCACATTTGATGGCTGATCTTTCTGAACTATCCATGTTTGTGCTATTGAATGACGGACGGCGAATAAATATTTGCCGTATTCCATCATGTTTTAATCACGCCCAATCGACTGATGCATTAGGACATTGTTGTAAACTGCATTTTAATTTATTTTCTGCGTCTGGTGAGAATATTATACAAAACATGATGATGATGATGAATCAAGTGTTATAATTTGATGATGATGATGATGAAAAAGTGCTTGATGCAAACTAACACCCTGACGTAATTTTTTTTCTAGTTGACCACAAATACATCAGATACTTGGTAATGGCTAGATTTGCACATCAAGAAAACATAATCGTCAAGTCTCAAGATGATTGGATTGCCCTTTTAAAACGTGTCAAGTATAAATCTTGTGCTGGCAACGGTGTGATTTATGAGTGTTTGGGGGGTTCCGTTGTGTTATCGACAGACGACAGTGGAAATTGCTTATTCTTGAATATGCGTGGAAGGATCTTTATGGAAACAGAGAAATTATGTGAACGAGCATGTAATAATATTACAAATATACTTTTTTACATTTTTTATTCTATACAATACAAGTTGATGATGATAAACTAAATTTAAAAAGCATACTTTTTTTATATATTTTTTTACAGTTTGTATGAATAGTCTGAGGAGACGGTCAAATAGTAATGTATGTCAACATTGCCTCTCTGCAAGATGATACTAATAAAACACATTAACTAATCATAAACATTCCAATTTCACATGAATCAATTATTTTTCCTTGCACCAAATACCTATTCATTTTTTTCGTTTCTCGTTTCTCTTCTTTGTTGTGCCTTGCTCTTCTTGTGCCTTGTCGTAGTAGTAACAAATTCGAGTTGATTTGTCTGTAATCGCATCTGCCAGTACAACAGACATGCTTTCTCCACCATAGACCAGTCCATCGATAATATCCCCAATGTCGATTCCAGACCCAGCTAAACTGTGTCCTTGACATACCAACTTGGCCCGATCCTCCATTGCCCCAAAAAATTTATTTTCTTTAAGCCGTTTGCCACACCACGGGTGAACACAGATATAGATGTTTGAAGCACTCTTCTGTTGAAAATAAATATTTATTTTTACCAAACCACGATTAATTTTTATATTTTCCAATTTCCAAATTAATAAAAAAACATGTATCTGGATTAGTTTGAATGAGTGTCCACATCTTACCCCAGAGTTTACATATCTGTAGTAGAGTCCAAGTTGTTCCGTTACGGCGATAAAGAATATTCCTTTCGTCCCTGCGTGTGTAAATCCACTTTCTCCTTTAACGTACAAAAATTTCAGAATTGACACCCAGGCCTGGTTAGTTTTGGCTTTATTCCGACCTAGAATACCTAGTATAGAGTCGAAGGTTTCCTCTTTCAGTGTAGAAAACTTTTCTGTTAAAGATACAAAAAAACCGATATCAGTATTAACGAATATTTATCAGTACAAATCTAAATTCATTTACAAATTACTTTAAATGCTGCAAAAGGGTTTTTTATTATATAATTCAAAAGTGTTATCACCTTTTGGAGCTTTTGAGACTTGCAGTTCTTGATAGTGGACAAAACAGGCATGGTCACTTTTTAAATCATAGTCTGCCGGTATATTACATCCTGCTTTGAAACAAGTAAGGACTTGGGCCTTTAGATTTTTTCTAGTTAATAATAGACTTGTCGACTTTTGGCTCCACAATGCTACTATGAATTCACAGTCATCACTGATAAACGGGTTCACTCCAATCTTTTGGACAAATTCAAGGTTCCCTGTAATGGTCATCCGATCTGACATGGAGTGTGCTGCCGCTAAATTTAGTGCCCTTTTTATTTCTATATTCATATTAAAGAAAATAAACAATTTACTAATTATTAAAATTACCAACAATTTAAACAGTGTTTTAATAGCCATACAAAAACGTTTTTATTCTCAAAACAAAAAGATAATTTTCACCTTCTGAAGTAACAATTGTATCCATATCCGACGGACCAATAGTTGACTCTTCTCGTGCAATCTTGACATTTTCAATCTCCGATTCCAGGTGTATACACATGTATCCATTTCCAGAGGGTTTCGTACATTCTGCAAGCCACAATAATAGTTATGAAAGAGTTTTTATTATTGTGGTTAAAAACGTAAACCGAATCCAATCACAATCGACAATTTTAAAGTTGCTAGAAAATGCACCACATTTTACTATAAAATTTGTAATTACCTGGATAAGGACAGACAGGTATATCCAGCTCATCGTTTGACACGCATAGTGCCTGAAAGAAATCATCAAACCGGTAGTTTACATTATTGGCCCTGTCCAGAACAATACTACCCTCCGCACGCCTCCTTAATTCACTGATTGCTGCTCCGTACGACCTTAGATTCTCTGAAAGAGACCACACGAGTCTCCTCATTCCCATTGCAACTTCCATATTTCTGAATACACTTACAACTCCAATTAATGCTTTTAAACCAAATTATATTCACTGACTGCTTCACTTGAATAATAATAATTTTTTAATTACTTAAAGAATTTTTGGGCTTTTTTAATCTACACACAATTATGGCGTGATGGATTGCAATGCATCTCACCTGGACATCTACACTGCAATAATTTTTTTCTCCGGCAAAGCAAAACAACACCGCAAGCAATAGTTTGAACTTGAGGAATTTGCGCATACTCTCAATTCGCCCTCCCTAATCTATTACGTGTATATTTTATATATATATATGTGTGTGTGTGTGTTTATTGACATTGACTGAGTATTTTTTTGTCAGTTGCTCTTGTGTGTGTGTTATGGACAACTCTGTAGCAGTTTTTATTGCGAGATATATAATTAAAAATAAAAATTTGATTGTGAATTTTATAAAATCATCATCATCATCATCATCATGTCGTATTTAGATGCTATGATGTTAAAGAACAATATAATTTTTGCTGATACCCAAAAGTTAATTATTGTTGCAGGAAGAACGTGTGATAATTTAAATATCTTGTTAAGGGTGAGCTTATCGCATGCAAAACTTTTAAAACACCTCAACAAACAAACATTTCATTTAAGTGGACTTGTATTTAATCATTTGTTTTGCTGTTGTCATCTTTATATAAAACAGAAACTGACCGAATTTGGAATTCCCTATTCTCATTATGATGACCTAGACGATTTTTGCACTGTTGAGCATATGTATTCAGTTTCAGCTGGTGGACACTACATGATGGTTTTAGATGAATTATGTTGGCAACTTTTTGTTACATCTCAGAAACAAGACGATAAAGAATTTAGAAATGTCAGGTTAGTCCATACACATATATACTTACGATGATGAACATTATCTTATTATTAAAAGTATCTTTTCGTTTATAACAATACACAGACTAATATCGACATCAATGCTGTTTTGGTTTTTAACTGACTCTTCAAATCGACTTGATTGGGATGGAAAAACTTTGTATAGTAAGGAACTGGGGAGTTTAACGGTAGCTGTGGTTGGGTGTGGATGTGAGGCGTTTGAAGTGGCACTAAAAATTATTCCAAGCTGCGGGGGTCGATTCGTAAATTTAGAGGATGATCCCCATATATTTCTCATTTTGCCGGGATTCAAGCCCACCCGTTCTTTTTTTGAGGCGTTTGAAAAGTACAGAGGATATGAACCAGTTATCGCTGGTATGGACTGGTTGGAAACAATCAAGCACCCAAGCAATCCTTTTTATTCAAACAGTGACCCGTCCAAACGTAAGAAAACGTCTGTAAGCTCGCAAACATCATCAGATGACAACATTCCAGCAGTGAACATTGTTCCTGCACGGCTTTTGGAATCTTTCGCGTTATACTGGGCATGTTCACTTGATAAGGATATAATCGGATCAAACACGAGCGCTCGTCTTGTTCATACTCCCGTTGATAACTCGGTTGTCGTCCACCACCCCGACTTTGCTATATCCAGACTTCACATTTTCAGCATAAAAAGTTCAAAATGTCTTTGTGTCCATCCGGACTGGATAACACAGTGTATAACTGAAGACAAGCTGGTTTCAATAATACCCCATCTTCTTGAGCCTCCGAAATTTGACCCTTTTTATACACAAACTACGCTTGAATGTTACCATTTCTATTTGCTATGTGAAACTGCTCGTGATGAAATTATAAAGAAAGTAACAAAATTGGGTGGGGTAATAGAAGATGACGTTTCTTTTGCTGATGTTGTGGTATCAGATTCCGTCACAGCTTTCACGGGAGAAAGGGCTTGCACCCAATTCTGCGTGTTGGAATATTTCGAGAGTGCTGTTGGACATACTACATGCAAGTACTACCATACTCCAGTCGTTTCAACAATGGATTCACACAGAAAACTGCTGGAAGGATATACTGTTGTGTTTTTCCTTGAAAACAAGTTTGAAAGGCAATTTTGTAGTCATGTTGCGGAATGGTTCGGAGCCAGGTATAATGAGTACTATATAAATATATTTTATGATTTATTCATTTGAGATTACTGAAAGATACTTGATAATTTGGTCATTTATTTTCACAGGGTATTACCAGTACAGTTGGCGTATGAATATCGCATCACGGACTTGAAAAAGACTTTTATCATATGGGATGGAACATCGCCTGCCGGAATGTTGTTTAATAAAATGTGGTTATCTGTGACAGTTATCCCTCCAGATGCGTTTATCAATGTCATTAAGACGAGACCTCCAACATTGTTTAGTGAAACAAAAACTCATTCCGGTTTTCCCTTTGGACTTGACATTTTGAAACGACCTCTTAGACCAAGTGGGTGTTATTTCTCTCACCCGGAAGTCAGCTACGAGTCACGTCGCCTCATTGTGCAATCTGTTCGAGACATGTGTATTAAAATGTACTTTAAACCGGAGGATCCATTTATAGTTCTTTATCACCTGCACTGGCTTCCTGCACCAGTCATTACCAGTTCTTGTGGCGTATTTGCCCAACTCGACATGTATTCAAGTATTTTACTATTTGGTGGTGCCTTTCCCAGAAATGACCAAAACTTTAACTTTACAAGGATAGCTGGGAACCTCTTTTCTGCATTGGATGAGAACCATTTTATGGGCGTTATTATGGGAACATCTAAAAATCGTGTGTCTACTGATTTTTATGGAGTCGTGAGAGCTGAGGATGGAAATATTGTATGTCGTATTATTACAAAGCTATTTGTTCAATCGTTTCGGATTTTTTCTACTATTCTTGGTAATTAGTTTTTTCATTACAATTATTATTACCATTACCGTTACTGATATAGCATTTGCTTACTAAACTTTTATTATTATTATTAGTGTGATTTATTTTATTTGTTACAGAGTTGCAGAAAACTTCTAGGGAAATTTGTCAAGTAATTCAGTTTGTGGAGTGTATTTGTGACAGAGCTTGTGAAAGATGCAGCCTGTTGACCAGTGAATTCAAAGGAAAGGTTTCATTCTCCGTTCGAAAATTTCTGCCTTATCAGCTCAAATCTTACGGACTGTACATTGAGCACTCTCAAGAAAATCAATACTCTTTGAAGCTTTTCCATCCAAATTTCAAGTTGGATTGGACCACATATTCCGTTCAGTGGTCAACAATTACAAAAACTGTGAAAGATATGCTGACATTGAGACGTAGCAATATCATTCCAGATACTAGCCTACCGATTACGCTGCAAGTGTATTGCTCATCAAGCTGTGCTGAAAAATGCAATTCTAAAAACGCTGTTCAGTTACAACTATCTCAAGTGGCCAAATGTTCCAAACAAATTTCCTTTGCTAGAGAATCACAGCAATCATGTGCGTATGATAAATGCCAGACAAAAGATAAAATTCCATCATATTTTTATGTGCAATGATTATCATTGAATGTTTTTTATTAGCAATCTGTAATATTAAAAATGTTTTATGGTTTAACATGAGTAAAACAATAACATATCTGTTTCTACATTCAACAACTTTTAATTAAAACTTGTTACTAAAAATTTCTAGTTTCCCATTTGTCATTCCCTGGTCATTTTCTTGTTAGCCCTTCATACGTATAGTACCAATACAGTCGCTTGATTCTTACATTTATCATCACAACATTTGATTGAGCATCGGTTTACTGCAAGTTTGAATTCGGTTTTCACCTTTTCCTTGTCGACGTGCTCTTTACAAAAGACGTTAGGATGTGGAGAGGCTTTCCCAACTGTTACCCTATAAGCTACACAAACACTTTCGAAATTTGCTTGGTTGACATTGGTTTCCTTTCCATGTTGAACATATTCCATATTTTCAGTTTGATATGAAAAAACCCAGCCTTCATTTCCTCTGACAATCTTTATTGCCGGTTCCTGAAATGATAAGAATAAATTTATAAAAATTATGACCAATGATGATGCTTTTTTTTGTGTATTTTTTGAATACGGATTAATTCATAAAAACTGAAAGGTTTTGTTTTCTACTATTTACTTACCAATACGGTTTCTGTCCTTGCGTCATGACACACATTTATCTGTAGATCTCTTATTTCTTGATCCCTACAAACGCATGTTGTGCTTCCGACTTCTCCCTTGCAGTAAATTATTGCTCCATAACTCATTGTCTGGATAGGCAAAAGTGTCATCTCTGCGATTATGTCTAAAATTAAAATTTTGAAATCAAGTTGATTGCATTCAATTTTTGATGGCATGTTTAAGACATTCTGTTTAATTTTTACATATTTTTATGCATACCTATTACTTCTGCGTACACTGTAAACGAACCGTGACCACTTCCGGCTCCCATTGTAATGCATGCTACCTGTCGTGGACTTTCAACTCCTTGCTGTTTTAACCAGAAAAACAAATCAGTCGAGTCCTTGACAGCTCCCGTAATTACATAGTTTATCCCCATTTGGTTTAATGCATTTTTCAATGCATTGACGATTTTGCCTTCATTTCCGGTCTTGAAAACTCCGCTGATTAACGATAACTGACCCCTGGGGTCAACGTGATTGTTTGTTGAATACGCTCCAATTTTAAATGCTATATTATCCAGCAATGTTTTGTCTCTGCAAACAAGTTCCAGTTCAATAGGCAGCATCTTTTGTGTTGATTGTGCCATCAGAGAGTCTGACACTACGCGAACAAATCCCTCCATACAATTTCTTCGTTTCATAGAGAAAGAGTGGTCCATCTCGACACGACCAGCAAGTTTTTCGCCTATTCGGTCCTTCTTTGGTGCAGATGATTTTTGACCGGAAGATGATGTTACTTTTCTCTTTTTTGACGTTGGCATTTTCTTGATCTCGTAATCCTCAGCGTTTACTGTCCCTGAGCCTCCGTAGTCTGTGAACATGGTGGTTTTGTACATTTTGAATCCCTTTTCAAAATTACGCCTTGCAGAGTCCACTACGGATTTCTCATCCCAAATGAAGTAAACGTTGCCCAGCAGTTGTGTCGCTGCATCGTCAATTTTTTCAAGTTTATGTCTGTAAAAACAACAAAAAATAAAATAAAGAATAAACATTAGTTTATTAAATATTTTTTAAATATTAACCGTAAAAACTTACAAAATTCCACCCATTGAGTAGATTAAACATTTTACGATCCGTGCTGTAACTGGATCGCTCACCATTACAAAAAAGATTTTTCTTTCAACCATCCTTCTGAATTCATCATCTTGGACTTGGAGGGGCGTTTCCCATTTCTCCAACTTGCCACTTTTCTTTGCAACCAGTCTCTCCTTTTAAATAAAACAACACAACATTATCAATAATATCAAGTGTAAAAGGAAAATAAATTATTAAATTCCGGTATTATATTTTTATAATAATTTTTATATTCCACATAAACTCACAAGTAGGACAGATGTCCTTTGTAGACGGGCTTGCAAATCTTGTGAGGATTGGGGCTGAATAATAGGAACCAGTTCAAAATCTTCTTGTTCTTCTGATGAGTGTTCAATTATTTTGCTGACCTTTAATCTTTTCATTAACTGTATTGCCTTTTCACGCTCAGGACCACCAGGAATTGAGAGCCTGATTGCATATCCATCCAGTGATGACTGTGTTTCCGGAGGTGGCAGCGGGAGTCTTTGGACGACGTATGGTATTGGGTCCGGAGGTGACAACAAATTGTTGACGACGACACTTAGCCAGTTGTTTTTGAGGATAATGCATCCTTGTCGCCTTATCTCCTTCAACTCTTCATCCTTGTACAATCCACCCTCAAACACGATTACATTCGATTCGATTTGCTTTACTTTTGCAATTCCTGTAATTATACAAAATCGTCAAGTTACTACGGTCATGAAGCCTAAGATGCCACTTTTTTTGTATATTTTAAATATTATTGTTTAAACTCATACCCAGCTTTTCCATATTTCCTGCTACTTGAACGTCTCCTTCTGCGTAAAAAAACCTGAACCAATTTAGAAAACATAACTGAGACGAGCCACCTGGAGTATCCGTCAACTCCATTTCGTTCATCAACCACTTTACATCATGTAAAGTCTTGGAAAGACACATGGCCTCCAGCAGCGGCAAGATACACCTCTTGTCGTTCACATATTCTTCTAGCAAAACTATATCATAAACGTTGTCATCTTCTATTCCCGAGACAATCCCATTCCGCTTTAAGATCTCTTCTTTCCAATGAGTCATGGCAGCCTCGTTTCCTACAAGTGAATAATATTTTCTCTCCAAAGATAGCGAGTCAGTCCATTGTCTGTTCCATAGTACGTCCCATTTTCCTGCTTCTGCCATTTTGCTTATAAGTCCTAGCGGATACACTTTGCATGTGCTATATAATTGAACAAAACTCTAATGTTGATAATTGAATAATAACAATAACAAAAATAATATTCATAAAGCAAGAAATCGTTTCAACAATTCATTAACTATACTTACAGTTGACCATTTGCATTTTGCCAAATCTCCTTGTCCAGAATCAACACGTGATCAGGTCTACGCATTTCCTCTGGGATTTGTGGTGGTGACCCATCCAACGATTGAATGACCTCAATCTTTGAGTTTCGGAGCGGCTTTACTTTCTGTACAATTTAACAACAAATTTTATATTAAAAAGAAACTTTCGGAACATTAGCCATAATTTCAATCAACTAATTTATGAATCTACCAATAATTATATTCAACAAAAATGGCTTACAGCTTGGATAATTTTTGCATCCTTATCGTCTTCAGTTGTTGTTAATATCTTCAAAGTCAGTTCTTTTGATGACGCCTTCCTCAACACTGCTTTCAGTTTTACTTCTTCCATTTCCAAATTCACTTTTTTGGGCTCCAGCAAATCCATTTTTAGTACTTTTATTGTCCACAACAAAACTATTTTAATCACGCAAATAAACTTTTGTCTCGGGCCATTCCCAAAAAACGTAAAAGCAGTTGATTTTTTATGAAATAAACTGAAAACAGTAAAATGAAGGGTGCACCTTTTCCGGTTTTATTTTCCTTTCTTTTCTATATTCATGCTTCAGGCCCAAGCAAAACTCCAGCAAAAAGATGACCTTTTGCTCGAGCCTTTAGCTAACTAGAAGACGTAAAAGCAGATGCTTGTTTTTAGTAAGCAAAATGAAAATGAAAAGTGTAAACACAAATTCATAAAGAGAGCGCTTTTTTTCTCTTTATTTTCTTGTTTACATTTCTTGTGTATTAAATAAGCATGTATCATGTTATGCACTCTATTTTCATGCATGCTTCTTCATGCACTCTTATTGGCGTTGGATTGGATAAAAGGGCGTAATGTTGAAATGCGTACTGTGTAGTCTGCCTTGGTCTTTGTTCATTCTGCTGATGTCTATAAAGAAGGACAGCTTCACATTAACTTCTTTACTACCGAGCTTAAATCAATGCAATTCCAATAATGGTTTAATCGTTTTGCATTATGTGCTTAAATTTCCTTCATGCATTTCGGTTTTTTAAATCTCCGATTGCAAAGGTTTACGGACATGATTCATTACATGCAAATAAATTTGTTCTTACTACAATTAGCTCAGTCTTAATGACGATGACGTGTGGAAACTGTTGTTGTTAAAAATTAATGCAAGTTGTTGGAGACTTTACGTTTTTGCTTTTTTACAATAATGCGCTGTCTACGCCATGAATCATTCAAAAGCATACAATATTATCATTTTCATGAAAATGGCTTTAGGATTGGATTAGCTTCAGTTTTTTGGTCCTTTCTGTTTCTTTACTATTCGAATTCTTGTAATAAGCATGATCCCTGGTTATCAATGAATCACATTAGCTTGTTTCCCGATACGAATGAATAAGATGGCGAGATGCCTATCAAAAATGAAAGTTAATAATAAAGACTGAAAAAATATCAAAACCTGATTACACGAATATATTGATTATATTATGTCAGAGTGCGTTGTGAAAAAATATTTTGACAATGCTTTGTCTGTCTGCGTAAGCTCTGCCTTTTGTATATAGCTCTCCACAACATACATTTAAACTGACCATCCTAAACAAATAATAATATACACAAGTGATAATGATTCAACTTTATCATTTTCATGGAAGCTTGTACTCTATATGAGTTTTATTTATTATGAGTAAAAGTTAACCTTCCATCACTGTAACTTTACAAGTTCATGTAACAAGACCTTTTTAATTATTACGAGCTGATGCTAGTATATAAATATATTTAAACATATATTGTACAAAAAATAATTTCGGTTTTTAAAATGGCACAGTTCATTTGCCCGATTTGTATTGAAAATGTTACAATCATCCCAGATCTGTGTGCCGTGACCCAGTGTGGCCATATATTTTGCTCTGGATGCATAGAACAATATTTGATTTTTAATCGAGAACAAAAAATAAAACCGTGCCCACTTTGTCGTCGGCAGCTTATAACCATTACTTGTACCGACGGAAAAGTGTAATTCCCAATTATTATTTTTAAATTTGCAAATATTGCATTTATTACTGATGCATCATTTAATTACAGTTTTTTGTTTAATTTCTTCACAGTGTTTTGTGGAAAGAGAAGCCAGAAAACATTCCTTGTGACGAACCAGCTCAACAAGATCATTTCCAAGTGACGATTGAAGACGTTTTCTTGGTTCCTCAGGAATCCATTGAGGAATTGACAGGTGCTGTGGGAGGGATTTGGTCATTTCTTTGCTGGTAAGTTTTAATTGTAGAAATAATGAGGTCTGCTATTGTGTATTTTAAGTATAAATTCGTGTCTTATATGTATGCTTCTTGATTCTCTTTGACTATAGGATTGGAGAGATGATCTGTTCCAGGTTACCTTCTTTTGAATAGGATTTGGGATTAGCATCTTATACTGTTCATCATCAAATCAAATTTTGAACAGTTTCAAGTAAGTTATATAGCATTAAGGATAATTTTTGCACATTTCTTCCTCACATGATGAACATTAAATTTTAAAAATTAACTAATCTTAATAATACGTCGTCATTTTTGAGAAATTTAATATGTAATCTAATTTATATTTCTATAAACTAATCATTGTCATTTTTTATTCAATATGACAATGTGTAAAACATAATAATACTCTGTAATAACCCCGTTTCCTACTGATTTTTGTTAATTATATTTGGAATCAGTCATAATTAATCGGGTTTACATTACTTTTCGTATAAGCAAGCTATATCAACTGAGATGACTCTGTGCTGTGTACGGAACATGAAATCATTTTTGTAAAGCTTTTCTAGGTAACAAATCCATAAAAAAATTACAAACAACACACAGTTACTATCATTATTCTTATTAAGCATCATGTATTAAACATACTTTATGATGATGGTGATGATGATAAGACGAGATCATTCGTAGTGATATTATTTACCACCTCAAACTCTAATCTGGAATGGATCAATATTCTTCTTTTTGTATTTTTAAATAGATAAACATTCATATTTTGTAGATTATAAATACAGTATTTTCTTCAATGCCAAACTATATACAATTTTCAAAGATGACTCAAAATGTGAAGATTACATTAATCAGGTCATTTTGATCTAGCGTAATGCATTACACAACGCGTGCATATATACACACAAACGCACATACGAATACCATAATTATATATAAATCTACAGTTGATAAAGTTTAAGTCTTGCGTTTGTTTGTATGCTGCTGTCTCTTATCAGTCTACTCAATGAATAGATGACTATTATCGTCATATTTTCTAAAAACAACATGATTTTATGATAAAAGTTTTAAAACTCACTCATTCATTCATTCCTGCTACTATAAAGGTCTAAAGGTTAATACCTACTTGGATATTTTAAAAATATATATTTCCTTCTTGTGTTATTCAGATGACAACATACATGTAAACTCACACATTTCAAAATATTATCCGGTAATTAATATTACTACATATCCAATAAGCAAACATCCAAACACACTCTGTCTTTACATTAAACCGAAACCTTTGTTAATCATTCTTGTGATTATTTTCGGCAACTGCTTTTACATTTCTTATCAAATTTTACATTTCTTTGGCATACTGATAGGCGGTTTTCATCATATTTTACTTTTACAACGGATTTTAATTGAAAATTCAAATCGGTAAAAACCGGAGGCTAATTTAACAAATCAAAATATTCAATTAACAATATGAGATTTCGCATTGATATATATTGGGTCATCATTTTTTTGCAAATCGCCAAAACAGTAAGCTTTTTCCCTTTTCACCAACAAAAGAGTGAAGAATGTGTCAGCTAAAATGACATTTAGAGTTATCATACATACTTTACCCTTTCGTTAGCTCTAATCCCGTTCATAATTTCAACGAGATGAAAAAGACCTAGACCAAACTGTATATTATTTTACGACGAGCTCTGGGAGTTATCTCGTAATGTAAATACCAAATTTAGCATCATCGTAATAATCACAAGCTGTTCTATAGTTATCACCTAAATCTTCCTACAATGCCCCAATGCCTTTTGCTCTTTTGTACTAGATTCACGATTAAATAAATTTCGGTTTATCAATCAATTACGAGGTACTATATTTTAATCATAGAAATACACAAATACCTACTGTCCATAGAAGCTCAGAGTCAACCTTTAACAAAAGCTGATTGACTCGACAGTGAATATTTATTTGATTATTTCCATTATGATGCACCAAAAAATGAATTTTCAAGTCAACCTTTTGCCAAAAACGTAAAAGCAAGTGCTTATTGTGTAAACGATATGAAAACATCCATCAAAAATAGTCGGCATGTTGGATTTGAGAAAAGGGCGTAGTGTATAACTATGTACCATGCACTCGTCTTTGTCTTGTCGCTGTATGTAGTAAATGCATTTGTTTGAATGCTTTTACCTACATGGAGAAAAGCAATTTTTAACTTGACCTCTTCGCTTTTCGCCTTTTTTTTCGTATTTTGTAGAAAACGTAAAAAACTAAGTGCGTTCTTGTATGCATTCTCAGTGATGTTGTTATTGCCTTTAGTGCTTGTGTTATTCATGCATTTCAATATTACCGTATTCTACTACTTTAGTCACAGCTTTCAAACCAACCCAGTTATAGTTCATAGTTCAGTTTAAGTTTTTAAAACCTGTGTCTTAAATTCAATTTAATTAAAGTCAATTTACTTTTTAATCAGCTTTTTATTTAAAATGAATTCAGTACCCATTATAGACGTTCATCCATATTTGCCTAGATCTTGCGCAATCCTTGGGCGAGTTACTGTCAAAGGGGAGTTACGATCGTGGACCAAACATGACACTGAAGGAACTGTATTTAGTTTTAATGTTTTGGACGAAACCAGTGAAATAAAAGTGATATGCTTTAATGAGGTGGCAGAGTTATTTTACGGCATGATAGAGGTACGTCAGTATATATTTTACAGTTGTTGTATCTTACAGTTTTAATTTAGATTCCGGTTTTCAATGATTTATGCATCCATAACTAATGAAGTGGATAAATGTTATATTTTTTTCAGGTTGACCGCATATACTCCATTTCCAAGTTTAATGCAGCAAGCAGTAACCCAGCCTTTAGTGGTTTACAGCATCCGTTCGAGATAACTCTAACAACTGAAAGCAGTGTTCGAGAATCCGTTGAAAATGTTGCGTCAGCCGCCGTCCCGGACATCAAGTTTGTCTTCACTCCTATTTCTGAGATTGGGAGTAGGTCTTTAAACTCCTTGATAGGTCAGCAATTTCATTTCGTATATATATATTTTTTATCCTGTGAACATGATAAATTGTATAATGATTACCAAGTTAAATATTAATTATATAAATATTATATTTCTTTCAAGATATTATCGGTGTCGTTCATCGGCAAAGTGATGGTATACAGATACAGAGGAGAGATGGGAGTCATGTCTTCATGAAGGAATTATATCTGTATGACGAAGCAAATGTGGAAATTGGGATCACAGTGTGGGGTCACCTTGCCGAGAATTTAAATTGTAGCATTGGTCAGGTTTTGGCTGCCAGAAAAGTGAAAGTCGGTGAACAACATGGTCGGAATCTGTCCACTACCGGTTATTCTACTTTGATTGTTGCTCCAGAACGAGAGGAAGCTTATCGTCTTCTTCGTTGGAATTCTACCCGTGACACCAATACACCCTTAGTTCCATACCATTCGTCATCATTCTTGCCCTGTAAGATGTTATCGTTATATGTAAAAATGTAATGATTGGAACTTCCGGTTTAAAAATGTTTATGAGTATTTATTACTAATATTACTATTTTTAAATATTTTTCCAGATTCTTCCATGAAGTTATTAGCAGAGGTCAATTTCAATGACTGCATTGGTACATTGGTTAAAGTTAAAGGTACCTTTGTCAACGTGTGTCGGGACCGATCCATCTACAAATCTTGTGGCATGGATTATTGCAAGAAGAAACTTTCACCATGTGGTCGTGGAGTCTATTTTTGTCAAAAGTGCAATCAAAGGTGCATGACCTATACATGGACTCTGCTCTTAAAAGTATGTTTATTTGCCAAGAATATGTCGCAGAAATTTTTATTTTGTGATATAATGAAAACAACCTGACTCTAATTTCATTAACGTTAATGTTTCCTTTTTTTTGTGTTTGGAATAATAGGCAACCTTTGCTGATATGTCAAATTCCGTACAAGTTACCTGTTTCAACGACATTGCCCAGCGTCTTTTAAGTACTACTGCTGAAAGTCTCGGAGAGACTTTTGAGCGAGATCCGTCATCATACTACGATTGCCTTGAAAAAAACCAAAATCTGCACAAAAGTTACATCTTAATTCTCGAACCACGTAACATCAACTATTGTGTAAGTATCAACTTGACCTCACAAAAAACTACTACATATCTATCCAAATACATTGTAAAGATTATCAAATTTTATATTCCCATAAAAATTTGTTTCTTTCAATAGGGTATCCCACAGATTGAAGTTGTTCTCAAGGATTTCTATGCGATTGATCACAAGCGCTATGCCAAGCTGTTGTTGTCTGAAATGTACTGTACTATTTAAATTGGTGTTTATTTTTAATTTTTATAGATTTTAATTTCATTTTTGGATAGTTCGGTTTAATTACAAATTAGTTTGCATGTAATCACAAGACTACAATTGTATTTGTTTAATGTTCAGATTAAGATTACTATTGTCTTAATTTTAAAGGTGATGACGTATGGATACTTTTTCGTGTTAATATTAAATGCATGTTTAATAAAGATAAATAAAATAAAATGAGATCAATTTGTGGAAAGATCAGAACCATTCTAAAATCTGTTTTGCATATTATTATACTAATCTTGTAATAAAAAGAGAAAGTTGGCATGTGGTCATGCCATAATTTTGACAAGTGTAACGGTTTTGACGGCGGTTTTATGGTTTAATGTAGAGTTTCCAAGAGAAAGTTGGATGGTCGTGGGGGCGTGGCCTCATGATGATACTAAAGGTTATCAATAGTCTTGTTAAATATTGCAACTCAGTTGGAAAAATAATTATAATTAATTTAAACTTTATGGATAGCAAGTGACAATAGAAAGATGTTAGTTTATTAGGAATAAATGCATAATAAAATGGATGGGGAGAAAAAGCTGATAAAAGTGATGGTGATGGTGCAATGATATCAGCAATCTCCATACAAATTTTAAAACAATTTTGCTTTGTTGGCGTCTCTTCTGGTGATAATATGATAAGCATGATGAGAGGAGAAAGCAGAAAGAGAAAGCGAGAATAAGAGATGGCGAGAGACAGTTTACCGGAAATTGAAATGTCGACTATATGCATAAGCATAGGGGAAGTGCAGGAGAAAAGCTTTCTCTTCTTCTTATCATCAACATACTATTATTAACAATATTCCCTGAATAATTGTATAAAAATGAAAGCAGAGAGAAAAGATGGAACAGGGGAAATTGGAAATGAAAATGTTGATTAATAACGTGTCTTTATGTTCTCTCTGTTCTCATTCTCTTTTCTCCCCTGTCATCCATATCAAATAAACGAGGACGACAGAATGAAGAAAGCTTAGTGAAAGTATGAAAAGTGTAAATTTAATAAACATGATTGAATTTGTAAATAATACAATAAAAATGTATTTTATGATGGTCCATCCAACATTCAACGCAAAACTGATAAATAGTGAAAG
>JAQFYG010000239.1:0-38457 GCA_034694325.1 Entomobrya corticalis | reverse complement strand
AAAGTCGATTCACATAAATTATGTTGCAGTGGAATTGGCTATACGATATTTTGGCAAGTGTAAGCAAATAGTTTAAAATTTGATTGAATCGATGAAAATATAAACGAATCGTTGTATTGTATTTATGAGAAAACCTTTTTCTGCTAAACCAGTACTTTTCTAGAGCCCGTCATTTGTGACGGGCATTTCATCTAGTACAGTATAAAAGGAACCAGTAATTATATATATTTTTTGGTGAGGAAAAATCTCGGGTGGGCTATAAATACAGATAATAATGATGATAAGTCCCATAATATAATATAGAGTTTTAGCAGCGTTGTTTTCCTTCTTGGTCGTTGTCTTCTTATTCTTTATCGTTGTCGTCGTGAGAAATGCAATTATTTCACTTTGGCACAAACGCTCATTTTCATCATGAATAATCCGATCCGATGGTGCTCGTTTTTTTCTTCCTCAGAGAAAAAATAATAATGGGAATCACCTCATTTGCTCATCGTAATCAGCTGCTATAATATTTATAAATATATCATATATATATAATCTTCTATAATATGCATGTCTGCTTGTGGGGATACCTTTATCAAAAAAATGTGATAGCGGAATGCGTTCAAAATATTTTTTTGAACATGAGAAGAGCTGACTGACTTGAGTGAGATTTCTTGAAAATGCTATGCCGGTGTGCTGAGATTCCTTCAGAGAGAATATCTCTCTAGTCGACTAACAGTAATGAAATGAGCCAGTCTATTTTTTGTCATGAAGAAGATATTTTTTCGTCTCCTTCTTCTTCTTCTAATTCCGCTGATCTTTTTTGGCAGCTGCTACATCTGTCTTGTACTTATTATTTTAGTTTTTCGAGAAGGAACTCTAGGAAAAAAGTATCCACCTCCTAAGTAACGTGTAAGATTGACTCATGCAGACATTTCATGCATGCCTGCATCTCTCTCTTTGCATGCCTTGCCACATAGATATGTGCACAAGCATCTCATCTCATCTTCTCTCCTCCTGACTGCCTCTGATCTCTCGGTGACTTTCTTTCTTTATATTTTTTTATATTATATCTTCTCAAACTCAAGTCACTCGATCTCGTCTCTTCCTCTTTTATGTTAACAGACATCATCAAAGATTTGAACAAAAATTAAGTGAGAAGCTAGAAGTAGAAGGGAAAAAAATAAGCAATAGCATCATTGCAGCAGCTCATCATCATCTTGAGAGAAAAAAAAGGATGCATGCATGCTCACACAACAGATTATCCGTTTGGAATGATATTGAGCGTTGTACATTTGCTAGAACATTAGTTAAATTTGGCATATTGGCAGCCGCCAAAAATACGACAAACATACACAAGAGAGAATTTTAAAACATGTTCTTGTTGAATAAAAAATAATAATGTCAAGAGAAATTTAAAATAAGAAAATGAGATGAGAATGACGCGAATATAGTAGAACATAAAGCAAAGAGGAAATTTAATTTTTTTCAAACTTGCTGTGAGTAAAAATGCCAATTTACTTGTGAAAAGGTCAGGTTAAGAAAAAGAAAATGTTTAAGTAAAACATAAAAATTGGATCAATTTGACTTTTCTCATGTAATTCAGCTAAAAAGAGAGAGAAAAAGGGTGAATATTTAGTGAATTGGTTTCATGTTTTATTTTGTTATTGTTGCTGGTTGTTTGTATTTTCGGGGGCAAGATTACGTGTTATTTTGATACAAGTTGATATTTTATTGAAGGAGTGAAGGCTGGTCTTTTCCTGTTGGTGGTGGATCATCAAATACACGACGTCTGATAATGATGATCATCACAGAGAGCAAATTTTTTTTCAATGTTATTGCTTTTGATGCTGTAGTCAGTCTTCTTTTTACTCTTAGCCTTGATCCCAATATATTTTTCGGGGAAAAAATAACATAAAACCAGTAGGAAAAATAGAAAGGGAAGCAAGAAAGATAGGAAGGAAGAGAAATGAGAAAATCCGATTTGAAGGAATTACACGAAGAAAAATAACAGAGAAATTGGAAGAGAGAAGATGAGGAGGAGGATTTTTTTTTCAGAAAATCATTGGGAATTGGGATAAATTGAATGTTGTCTACTGTGTGATGGAATGGAAGAGAAAAAAAGGGCGAATAAAAGCCGGATCTATATAAGATAAAATACTATTTGGGGAGAAAAAATAAGCATATCTATCTGTAAGACAAACAGTAAGAGAGGATTTTCTCTAGTATTGTAATTTTTTTTAAAGGGGGAAAATTGGAAAAAAAGAAAATCATACTTAGTCTAGTGGCTTTATTTTTTGTTTCTCTGTGTACAAGGCTTCATCGCCACCAGAGTGGAGTAGAGAAGTCAGTCTCAAAAAGTTGAAGGAGGACATTGTTGATGTTAGGAAGAAGGCGCCCCACCACCATCAGCTGCCACTAAACAAAGTAAACAATAATAATACAAAATAACAAAAAAGTAGTAAAAGTATAAAAAAATAAAATAAATATGTAGTAGTAAAGCACGCTAATTTTCACACCAACTTGTCAAAGAGCAAATAAATAAAATGCATGTAAAATATATATCAAAGGAGAAAATTAAACGGGCTAATTTGTACGATAATGAGAGGAGGAGGAGGAGGATGAGGAGGCTCATAGAAAAGGAAAAAGAATTTAAAACAAAATCTTTTATTGCTTTTGTTATATTTCTTCTGTCTTTTTTGAGGGCACTAGGAAAAAAACAACAGTTTTAAGGAGAATGATAACGGATTTTTAATGAGCGATGCATTGTAAAAAAAAGCCATGATACATTTGTCAAAAAAATCTGTTTCTCTTTCTTTTTTTCTTATCCTGCTGGTTTTATTGTGTCGGTATGTATTTTAGAGCTTTTTATTTTTGGTTGTGGAATGTAAGTAAGTAGCTGACAAATAATATAAAACATTTTTGTATTCATTTTTATAATATATGTTGGTGAAGGAAAAGGTGTACTTGTAAGCCTATATGCTGGTGTCCGTGTGTCGCTTTGCGCTGTTTGCCACCAAAAAAGGGGAAAGAAGTGGAGTGAAGCTCGCAGTGAAATAAATGTACATTTTACGAGCAATTTTGCGAAACGTAATGGCTCTTAGCTCCACATTTTTATTCCCCATGTGCAAATCATAGCGGCCTTTTATAGGCACTCAAAAAAGCTCCTTTCATGCACCATCCATTTTATGACGCGACAGAGAGAACAAAAAAAAAAGCCAAACAAGAAGGAAGAGAGAGGATTGTTTTTTTGTATGTCGCATGATGATGTCCACGTCGAGGATTTTCTCTCTGAAAAACAAATAAGCAGGAAAACAAGAGAGATTTTCATGATGATGCTGTGTTGTTATTACTGTTTTTGTTGTTGTTATAAAACTTGTATCAAGATTCTGGAGAAAAGGAAAAGATTTCCTTTGTGATAGTATCAGTATCTCTCTCTCGAAAATAGACATGGAATCGGCAAAAAAATATATTTGTAAAATGGAGAGAGTAAATAAGACTAACTGAGAGAGAATGGAGAGCGGTCCGGCAAGAGGATTTTCAGAATGGTCATTTGGACAACCAAAATCGTACCTTGGTGGCCCGTTTTCTTTTTTTGACAGTGTGTCGACAAGAGCGAAAATGGCCTTGTGTCCTTCCATTCCTTTTTGTCTTATGACTTTTTCCGCTTTTATTGCTCTTCTTATTGTTTTTTGGTATTGTTGTTTACTGTTTTGTAAAAAGGATAGTGGGATATACTTACATGCAACCAGAATAAGAATATTTGAAGGGAAAAACGCAATAAAAATCCCGGTATACCGTTGCCGTTTCTCCTTTGTCTATTGACTTAACATTTTAGCATAATAATTCAAATGAAGTTATAAAAATCAGAAAAATATTTTTGTACAAGAAATTTACAGTAATTTCTCTACCATTTATTCGAGTCAAGTATCCAATCCATCACATTTTTTTCTCTACAAAATACATATTCTTCTGGATGTAAAAAAAATATTTTAACATTAAAAAAACTCTATCTCTCAAAAAAAGAGTCACATTTTTTCTCTCTCTCTCTACCTGTCTATGTGTCAGTCAGCGACCATGTACAATTGTGACTTTTAATGTCTTATTAGCAAACAATACCAGAAAGATAACTGGCATAAGAAGAGAAGAATACAAAGAATTACATTCCATTCTTGTTTCTCTCTCTTTCGAATATACATTTGTACATCTTCAGAGAGATCACGTCACAAAAAAGGGTTAAATGTACAAAGTAATAATAAGAGAAAAAGGTTAAAATGGTTTGGTGGATTGGATGATGGAATGGGAGAATCCTCTTCAACAAAATAATGTTACGTGACTAGATTCGGATATGACTTTAGTTATAATTTTTTGGTACTTCTACTTGCATACATCACATACAACACAAGAGAGAAGAAAATGAGGTTGAGGCTGAAGACGAAAAATAAGAGATAGAGTGACTGACTAGAAGAGTCGCATAATAATAATGTTTTTTCTTCAACTACGAAGCCTGTCTTAAAGCATTATATACGTCTTCTTATATGATAATGAAAAATTGTTCAAAATTCAAGACACAGATTGGAAAATGGAAATGAGCAAAACTGACTGTGAGTTGAGTAGCATCATGTAAAAAAATCGTAGAAAAAAATAGGAAGCCAAAAATGGAAAGAAATTAAATGAAAGGGATCCATCACACCGCCACTAAACAGTACAGTCTGAGAATACACATCACATTAGCATTGTCGTCATTAAAAATATGATGATTTTTGTAAGCAATGTAACGGTTTTTTATATATATATTAGCTTTACTGAATTTACAGCTTTCATATGCACTTTGCTTTATTGCGTTTCATTCTGTACAATTTTTTCGATATCAAAAATCATCAGCATCCTTTATAATAAATGATAATTCTCAATAATATTAATGGGAAATAGGGAAAATGTGCATTTGCTTGTAATACTCTTATTGCGTTCCATAATCAGCTTATATCATAATATTCTCTTGGTTGATGAATCAGTCAGGAATCAGGGTGGCATTTAATATGTTTTTTTTTCTCCAGCAGCAATATATAATAGCATGAGTGAGAGAGGAACTGTTGTGTTGTGTAACGAATTGAAATTGGTCATGGATTCGAGGAAAGCATTTTCGCGTCTGCCAGTCGACTGTGTATACTCTTGTGTAATGGTAATGTATACAAAATAGAAGCCGGGAGTAGAGTAGCGAATCTTATTCCATATTCATGTATTTGACTCTTGTAACTTGTAACATTTTTCATGTGAGGACGATCAAGTGTAATGTAATATCATGTACTGGATGAATATAATATCCAAAAATGCACTATTCCTCTCGGAGTATCCGTGTCCAGAAAAGCAAAAAAAACGGTACGATGACTTTGCAATAAACTGAAAGAAGTATGATGATGGGGACGAGGAGAGGGCGGATGTGAAAATGGAAAGCACAGCAAGTGTGTAGAGAATATAATATTCAGTTTTCATGAACTTCACTTTTCCGGAAGAATATAACTGACTGGTTATTTTGTATTCGTAAAAAAAGAATGCTGAGTTGGCTAGTAGCTAGTAGTAGATGATGATGACACGACACGGTCGATATTCTTTTTTCCGGGAATGGGGAAATGGAAAATGTTTTTTGCATAAAAATTTTTTCCTGTTCTTTTTTTCGGGGGAACATACATGGACACGGTGAATGTGAATATTCTCTGTCATTTTATTGGAGAAGTTTAGTCGTAGTATTTACTGGAGAGATATCAGCTTCTGATATGAATAGGATATTAGTTTTTTGGACGGACTGCTGGAGTCAACGGAAATGAAAAGTCAGAACTTGAGGAATCCGGAATGAGATGGGATATTATGGAATTGCATCCACTGATTCCCATACCGATTTCTAGTTGTCCTGCTGCTTTTGATGACCATTTTTGGTCGAGCTTACACATCCGGATAGGAATCACCATTCGGCCGGCGGGTATCATCATATCATGGAGCCTATGGTCATATATGGAATTCCGATATAAAAAATGCGATAGCAGCAAAGCGGTATTTAGAGAGAGACAGAGAGGAACATTACAGAATATGGAGTCCAAATGATCATGATGATGATGGTGGACAATGGCATGTTGGATTGGGGGAGAGAGATGGGAGCCAAACACAAATATGTACATTTCACTCACGAAGCAAATCTATCTCTCCGCTTTTTTTTCTGCTTGTTTCGTCTGCTATGCTGCTGCCGGCTGGCAAGTCAAGATTGATAAGTCCCTTGACCGGAACAGTATTTCATTTTAATGGGAAGAGCAGACATTCTGCTAGTACCACCAGAGAGATTCCATTAGATTGTCTCTAGAAATGTGTCTGTTTATCTATTGCATTTCAAGCTTGAGATTCTCTCTCTACTTTTACAACTAAAAATCTAGTACTATTACAACTACAAACACATATTGGATTTTTTCCCTTTACTTTTAGCTCTCGTGTGTTTTTAAGCACTACTTAACTTTACAAGAACAACAACAAGCAAAACTACTAAAAGCTCAGAAGAAAAAAATACAACTTTTTTCCCTTCTTGTTCCAACAAGACATTCCATTAAGTTGAGTGCATGTGATGCACATAACGGAGGAGTAAAGTAAGCAAAAAGACAGTTTTTCCTCCTTTTTTCCTCCACAAAACAAACAAAAGTGGTGGTAGTGCTACTTTTACTCCTTGGCATTGCATGCCATGGCACGAACCAACCAAAAAGTCAGCAAGTAATATTGCTTTTAAAAGCTGTGAAAGTATTATAAAGAGTGTGTGTGGACGAAGAAGAAAAAGCGGGTAAAAAGTCCGGAATTTGGATTCATAGGCACGACGACACGGAATACACACACAAGAACTAGGAGAAAAGTAAACAAAAAGGGCGATAGCTAAAAGGAGTACCAGCAGCAGTTGTGTTATTATTAAAACACGTAGAAGAAGACAAAAAAATTCTTTTGGGGAAATATTTCTGTTTTCCTCCTGTTCGTTCCTTTTCATTCATTCATTGGCTATGTTGGTGCTATAATATGCAGCTACACAAAAACATTATTATTGTTTAAAATGAAAAAGGGTAAAATATTCATTTATTGAAAAGTACTAAACTTAACAGGAAGAAAGGAACATAATAAATATATAACTTTTACCTATATATAAGTCCCTAATATATAGTAAGTGAGCGAGCGAGACAAGAATGAAAATTTTCAGATTTAATAATAAAACATTGGAATAAGCCAAAAATACGGAGGACGGAGGAGGGGAAAAGCTATGTGAGGATAAAAGCAAAGCATACAAGCTATTATAATGCATTGCTTTGGTGGATACGAGGATGACATTGAATTTTCTTGGTTGTCTCCCTCGTCTCTCGTCTCATTTTTTTGCGATGCCATTCATACACTACCCATTTAGGATTTGAACGAAACGACCATCATCATTCCCGGGGAAAATCCTAAAATGGATGGATGGATAGATAGATAGAAAATAGTAAAAAAAAGACAGAAGACTGGCTGAACAAACGAGTATTATAGATGGATGGATGAATGAATATATGCGCAAGGAAGCAAAACGTTGTACAAGAAAATGATAGTCATCTTCTTATAAATGCCTTGTGTTTTTAGAATATGAGATAGGACGACGAGGACGACTCCAACTCAGAAAAAGCGATGACGAAAAATGATCACGATGATGATCATGATGATCATTACCCATGATAAAAAAGTAGCATCCAATGTCATTTCGAGCTCATTTTCTGCATTGTCGTATCCTCTCTACTCTAATGAATAATCCTCGAGACGAGAATCAGATGGGCATACACACACAGAGAACAGCATCAAATTCCTTCTTTTCTTCATCATCATCCCTTAGAAGCGCGATGATGCAATATACTCACTGGCTAAATTGTTCCTCTACTGCATTTTCAAAAGTTTCATTCATTTTATTCCTCTCTCGGAAAATCCAGATGAGAATCCGGGTGAAAAAAAATAGATCCAGCTGAGCTTTTTAGATTAGCAGGAAAGTCGGTGTGTGTGTGTGTATCTGCCGAGCTTTTTTGGCCAGGGTGGGTGCTCTGGCGATGGTGTGGTATGGTTGGTGTTGGATGGTGTGGCGGTGGTGGTGTGACGTTGTTGCTAATTAAATTTGTCGCAATGATTTATGATCAAAAACCTCTTTTCATCTCATCTCATTCCTTTTCCTTCTTCTCTTTTTCCTCAACTGCTGCAAAAGAGTGCAATGCTTAAAGAGAGAAGAGCTTCGTCGTCAGGATTTTTTCTTATTTTTCTTTGGATTGGATGGATGGATGAATAAAATGAGAATAAGAAGAAGAGCAACTCTTGCTGAGTGCTTTTCGTCTAAAAACTCTCTTCTTAAAATTCTATTATAACTCGCGGAACATACTAGGCAGGGAAAGCCAAAGTCCCTCCTACTTTTCCAGCAGCAGAAAACATTACAATCTAAATTACATTCTCACTCGTCCTTCTCATCATGATCAGCATCACTGCTAACATCACAAACTCGTCTTCTCAGAAAGTTGAGTGAAAAACTAGAGAATTTTTTTTTGTAGCAAGTAGCCATCTTTTTAGCCCTCCTACCTAAAAAATATACTTTGGTCCAGGCAGGGCACAAAGTTTTTAATTCCGTTTCTTCCCTCTTCTCTCTTTCCTTCTAATCTCGGAGAATCCTGGAGAATGAAGAAAAAAATCTATTTTTCTCCCAAGAAAAACTTTTTGGCTCTCCTCTTGCGAAAGTAATTAGAAGGACTAGACTAGAAAGAGGAGAAGCAAAGTGAGCAATAAGTACAGAGTGCGGATACCAAAGTCCCTTAAAAACTTGTAGGTGGATTGGTGGTGGAGGAAGGAAGAAAATGAATGACGCAGAAAAAAGTAAATTCTCTTTGGCTCCTTTGGCATCTCACCCAACCACCACCAAAGAAAAAAAGTTACAGTTTTTTTCTTCTTTCTTTTTTCCCAACAAGAAAAAAATAATAATGAGCTTGAATAAAAGTTGGTTTGGTTAGTAGTAGTTCTTTTTGGTGCATGGAAATGAATATATCTGGAAATGTCGTTTTCAACAACTTCCTTTCTCTTTTCTTCTACCCGGCTATTCCAAAAGGACTACAACAAGGATTAAAATCAGGAAAAAAAACTTTCTTTTCCCTTTCTTTCCTCCTTCCTTGTCAAAATAAATTGCACTTGACACATAGCCCATTTGCCAAAAGTCATGATGATGATGATGACGATGGAAAGATGATTGTGATGGGAATGACGACAAGTAGGAAGGGATATGGAAGGTTACAAAACATTTTTCTAATTTTCCAGAGAAAACTTTCTTCCTGAAATAGTCATTTTTTAGCATATTCCCCGTTTAACTCAAAAACGTTTAGTCGCCTTCTTCGTCGTTGGTGGCTGGAAGCACATCTAATTTCTTCAGCTGTGAACATAATTACTTTTTTGCGTACTTTACAACATGCATTATTTGTGTGCGGCCATATATTTTACTTGTAAAAGTTTTAATAATAATACTTTTTCTGCGTTAGTCAGTCAAACCCAAGTCACCACACACGTGCATAAAATCTACCCAAAATGTGCACTACAATTTCTCATATAATTTTTTGCCAGCAGCGCCATTGGTCATTTGGAAATACGTACCTAGACTCAAGACACGTATCACATTTCCAGTGGCGTCGTGACCCTTTTCATACGCAGTTCTCTGAGTATTCACATTCGTTCTTTAAAAAAAAGTTTTCATCTATTAATATAATGGGATCACGCACACACACAAGGAGCGAGCCAACCAAAAAAAGTGATGGCGATATTGACGACAGGCCAAGCATGCATAAACACATGGAAATATTAGATTTTATTATTATTATTATAGCCGAAAGCCAAATAAAAAAGGGTTAGAACGTACACTTTTACACGATAAAGCATTACAACAACAAGGCTTTTATGGCGAATTTCCGGATACATAATGTGATATGCACGCATGGTGGTGGTATCAAATGTAGCAAAAAAAACGCAGTCAGAGTGCCGGTGAAACTGACTGGCTCTGTGCGGTGTTGAGCTCACCATCAAAAAAATGCCGGTCTAATTTACTCAGTCAGCAGTCAACTCCTTTTTCTTGAGTTTCCAACTGTATAATATTGTATGTGACATGAAACAAATGGCAAAGTTCCCATTCAAATAATATATTTTTTTAAAGGTGGCAACGGGCAAAAAATGAGAAAACATTATATTTATCATTGGTGATATCACGTATGCACAGCGAGTGTGTATTTTAATACCCTTGGGCTCTTCTCTGTCTCTTTTCTCTTTTGAATACTTTTTGAGAATTGGTCATGTAAGTCCGAATTTAATCGCTGTTTTCCTCTTTAAAAAAGTATATTCGGTTCTCTTACAATTTTCAACAGCCTTGCTTTCAAGAACATACGCATATTTTACTGGTGGTGTATGTACATTAATATATTATAAAGCATAAATGCTCACCAATGTTTTAGGAAACAAATTTTACTTTCTTCGTTACTCACTCACTCTGGATGTTATTATCAGTTTTATTTTGAGAGGGAGAAATACGGAGGAAGACTGCATGGTGCTATAAGCCAATGAAATATTCATGTGAGGAGGAATGACGATGATAATGAAGGTGGTGGTGGTGGTGACTTGACTTTTACTTAATTTTTTTTCAACCATTTACTATATATCTACCTATTTACATTCTAATTCCGTTGTGAGTTGTGTTAATAGGATTTCTCCTAGTTTCCCGGATTATTTAACATTATCGACGCGACGAGAAGAAAAGCATACAGAAAGAGAATATATAAAGGCATATATTTATTCTCATTTTGTCACTTGCCTTGGCACACTGGCTGTGGTGATGATAAATGTACAAGTGTGTGATGTATTCATGATGCATGATGACGTTCATTACATTACACCTATTACACACATTATTCCTCCGGTGACACATAACACTTTCTCTCAAATAAGTAAAGAGGCTTGAAAATTTTGAATGCTAAAATATTTGTTAATATTCCACTGCTCTTCTTACTCTTGCTTCCTGCTTGCTACTCTTAAGATTTTATGTAAAACTGTGAAAAGTTAATTCCTTTGTCACCATCATCATCAAGCTTACAACATAACTAGTAAAACAGCCTACATAAAATGCATTATGTATTTAATATTATATACCCATTTGGGAATATCCCATTTATGCACCCCTTTTCACTCTTTTAGCCTTAATAATTTTAATATGTTTACTGCTTTGGTCTTCATTGTTTCAACTCTAGAGAAAATTCGGGTTGTGTCTTTTTATGGAAAATATATTAAGAGTGGCAGGCCGAGAGTGGAAAAGAGAGGGTCTTCCTCTTCTAATGGTTGGTGCTGCTGATGATGACGAAACATTCTGAATACATTCATAATGAAAAAGGATTTTTTCTTCTTCAGAGAACAAGGCAAAGCTATTAAGAAGGGTAGGAGTATGCATTGCACTATATTTATATAATAGCAGCATATAAAAAATGATGATAGAAGACAACATGTCTAGTCAGGTCTTCTTCATCGTATCGTCATCATCATAATACCTGTGTTTTTTTGCTTATTGCTAGACTGGAACATGGAGAGTGGCATAGTAAAATAGTAGGTGAGTGGAATATAATGGAGAAGAAAATGTTTTACAACAAGGCATTCGAGTCATTACTGCAACATTAAAGGTTTTTTGCATGAGAAGCGCGTGTGATGTGATGTAATGCATATTGATTCATCATGGTTTGATGGTAGCGGTGGTGGCGGTGTAACAAAAAAAATATAAGGAATACTATGGAAGTTGCATAGTATATAGGTAGGTATTTATTTATATATGGGGCATAGGTAAACATATATTTTCCATCAAGCTTCATTTTCAACTTCAACCCTTTTTTCCGTTTTTTGATATGCCCAACACGTCGAGAAAGGAAGAAGAGCTAATGCTTCTTTTATGAACACAATTTATACAAAATACAAGCACACGTGTAAAAATAATTTTTTTTACTATGGCGGTTACTATTTGGCTCATATTTTATTACGTTTCTCACATTTCATATAAATATGTAATGTTTTAGATAAGAGCCATGTTTTTGGGAAGTAAAGTATCAGAAAATATAAACTAAAGTTTTTAGAAAAACATGAAAGCATAAGCTTTTACATGTTGTTTAATGATAATAATGACGCCTTCTACTCCTCCATTATATCACCATCTACCAAAAAGTCAATTTCTTTTTGTGTTGCATTTAAATAAGAATATTTATAATATTGCCTGACTTTCTTATTGTTTTAACTGCAGCAGATGGTCACAAAATATATTGCATTTTTCCTTCTTATCAAACCCAAAAGTCCTCTATAGAGAATCGGAAAATAATTAAAAAGTTTCAGGTGAATGAATACTTGTATCTGTTTTGTAGGTACACATGCTCGGATTAATTTTTTTCCTTTTTGTTATGTAAGTTGTAACCTTAAAAAATTCTTCGTTTCAAAATCCTTTTCGGAAAAGAAAAAAGATAAGGTAACGAACTTGAGAGTATGTCTTATAAAGTGTTGTACAAAGTATGTGTTGGTTTGCTAGTAATTCTTGTAGTAATAATCGTTCATGACGATGATGATCATGATAGTAGTCCGGTTAATAATTACACTGGATTTTATGCAAGCATGCAACGTTACAAAGGTGCAGTGCAGTGAGTATTAAAAAAGCACAGATGGAGGAATGATGATTAACAACAAGATGTAGTGGCTTATATCCACTCACAAGCAGTATAAAAGTATTTTTTAATTCATTAAAGCTGAAAAAAAATTAGGAATTTATATGGATCGTCATTTGTACGTGCTTTTTTCTTACCTTGAACCTTTTTTATACCATACTCAATGTAAAGCTGTCGATATTTAATATGAATAATAACACTATAGATAAGTGCAACAAAATAATTTTTTTAAATCCCCGGTGAAAAAAGTCGACATGCAGACTGGCCGGTGAAAAAAAGTTGAGAGTCAAGTTCGTTATAAGTGGTTTAGTTAGTTAGGGAGCTGTGGTTTTCCAGAAATTCAAGACTGCTTGCCGCCGTCCACATCCTGCCTGGCAGACTCATACTATCATCGTCAATATGTTCTAAATTAGCTTTATTCGGACTTCAGAGTGAAGGAAAAAATATATATGAAAAAAACCAGTATAAAGAGTTATTATTATTGTTATTTTTTTGCATTTTACTTATATAAATACATGGAAATCCTTCCCTAAAAAATGTGGATGCATATATCATACATCATGCATATGCACTTGAAAATATATGAAGTCGCGGTGTTTATAGATTTTATGATGATTGCAAAGAACACAGTATAAAAGTATAATAAGCAGTTTCGTAAAATATCTGCCAGTAGTTGATCATACACACTATCATCTTGGTCATTATTCTTATCAACAACAATAAGTTGGAGAAATTTAAGAGGCACGTATACAATTGCAAACTGCAAATTATTTTTTTCCAGGTACCTATATTCGATCCTCCCTCGTCAGATTTTTAAGATTGATTATTGCTAAAAAATACTATTATTTCATATTTTTTCACTTATCTTCATTCCATTCTTTCAGTAAGAGGCTTTTCAAAAGTGTTTCCTTCTTATCAAAATAAAATTGGTAATTTGCCAGTTTGATATTTTTTATGAAAAATTGCAATTGTTTACGCAAAAAATATAATAAATTGCAAAAATATTAGAAGAAGCTCTTGATACACGCTAATATCAATTAACTTTTATTACTTGCTTGTGCACACACAAATTTCTATGCAAAAAAATAATATCCTGATTATATTTTTTAATCATTTCATTTCAAAAACGAAAAAAATATATAACTTTTAAAATTATTTTACTCCCAATTCCCTGTCTTGTTTATTTGTATTGTGGAAAATTACTTTTAAAAGAGCTCAAGCTCAAGTTTTTTCATGTTTTTTATAATAATTGCGTTTAAAAACCGGTAATTATTTAGCCCTTATCAATCTTCAAAATCATTTTCCACAATAAATGCTTTGTAAACTTTACATACGTTAATTACATCCACATACATTAGGACTAGAAAATTATATTAAAATGTTGGATTTTTCAACGAGACGTTTCCCGACGTGAATTACACTTTTTTATGTGTTTACTTTGCATAGATTGAATTATTACGTGGAAGAATCGATTAAAGGAGGAAAACGAAAAAAACTTTGCATCAAATTGACAGAGAAACTTTTTGCAAAAAATAAAAATCTATTTTGCGAATCTCAACAAAGCCATCATACATATAAGCTGATATCAACTGCACTTTTCTTATCTTGATTGCTTTATATTCTTCAGTAGCAACTTTAACTTTAACCATCAGACAAGACACAAGCTTGAATAACAGCAGTGGTTCGTGTCCTGTTGTTTTCAGCTGTGATTCAATTTATCGCTTGTCATTTCCCTCACAAAAGGGGATGCTCGTCTCACTCAAGTATCGTCTGCTTTTCACAGGCTCCTTTTTTTCAGCTGAGCTGACTGCTGCTGCAAATTAAATTATTATCTCTTTTGGATTTTCTTGTGAGTTGTTGGAGTCTTAAGTGTATGTATATGTGTGTGATAGAATGGATTGATGATGATGCAAGAAGCATCGATAAATAAGTTAGTTACTTTGTTGCAGTAGCAGCATAAAAAATTGTTTCTTTTTAAAGTGCTCTCCTCTCTCAATCTTTAGTTCTCGTAGTGCTTATTGTTCATTCAGTGCGGGTTTCCATCTCCACTTGAGTAAAAGGGAGAGAATTGATGTAATAGCATTACTCTACTTACAGCTTTATGTAATATGTAATGAGTCAATATGAGAAATCATCCATGACAAGCGACAGGAACGGTGAGCTAGTATCGGGGTGGTGGTGGATGGACATAAATATGTTGATGGTAGTTTTTGGATGTCGATGATGAGTAAAGTGATTTTGATACAAAAAATGCATGTCCCATTTTGTTCGGGTTTCTACTTATCGCTTTGATATGATTCACTTTCAACTTGTACATGGTGTGGTGAATTGGCTTGTCCATTTTTTATTGAAGTGTGTCGATAATAAAATTATGTGTGTGGTTTGGTCGCGACAACTGTAAATATTACGTGGCCTTAATTCAATGACAATTTAAAAGAGGAAAAAACTTGAATGAAGTTTAAAACCCAAATTATTTTGAAAAATAATCAATAATCGATCTACTTAACAAAATAGGACAAATAGTATATAAAATGTGACTAATAATCATACCCCCAAAATGTTAAGTATACGCAATTACCTTAAAAAGTACGAACAATTCTTCCAACTCTGCCTGTCTAAATCAATCAGTCCTTCCTGAAACATCTCAAAAACATTTTGCCACATTTCTCTCAATTATTATTCCACCAACACCAGCCTACTTTCTTCCATCAAGATAATAATTTATGAATAATAAATCGCAAAAGTATAGAGTTAGCACAGTTAGCAGTGACGGATGTACGCGTGGAATAATAAATTAAGAAGGACGCAACGAAAATTATTATAATACGTTACAATATTCATAATTTATGTTCTATACACGCATTACTACTAAAAGAATCCCAAATTCCAAGCTCATAATAATTTTCTTTCCTTTTTCATAATGTTATTATTACAAGTCCACTGGGACCTCACGTTCCTCCTTTCAATGTTGATAATAATGATTGAAATGATAATGCAATAATATATGTGTTCCGTAGAGAAATAATACACAAAAAAATGCTTTTATTTCCCATCTTCTCTCCGAGAAATACTCCTCTTTCTCTATTTCATTGTTTGTCTGACACGTGCTCTTACTACTTTCAACTTTTTTTAAAGCAGAAAGTGACAATAAAAAGGGATCACTACTCTCTCTACACACATTTCAGCATTGTCATCATCCTCATCAAACAAAAGTATCTCTCTCTAATCTCCTTGTAATGTTAACTGATAGCACACTGCACATTATTTCTCTGAATAGTAAAAAGTGAAAACAAGAAAGGCGGAAAAGGAAGGTTGGTATTTTGCCGGACAACATCGGTGTCAGCAGTAGTAGCACCGTCAGCGTCAGCACCAAACAATGCTCATGTGCCATGCCATCATAATGAATAAAAAAGAGGCTGGACTTGGATAAAAAAGCAAAAGTATTACGCATTATCATCGTGCAGACGACAGGAGCATGACTTTGCAGAAATTTTTTACTAAAAATGCACTCATGATGATGCACTTTACTCTGTAATGTACTCTCTCTCACAACCTTTCAAACTCCCTAAAAAACATCCGCTTCATTATAATCATTTCCAGACCAAGCTATATATACTAGCTTCCGTTTTGTCGGCCGATGTGAGATGAGATGATGATGAAATCAATAATGATAATTTTAGCTTTAACAAACACCTGGACCTCTCTAGCTGCTCATTATAATGCATTTTCCAGTAGAAAATCCAAGAATAAATTACGTTTTCCTAACGGTTTTACTACCAATTCATCCTTTGAAAAAAAATCTTTTGTTTTTTCATGTTCCACCACCATTTCCACCGCCATCTCATCACCTCCTCCTTCTCCGCTCATAAAAAATATTATAGATAATATTTAAGGAGAATAGAGAATTGATTGAATGCTAAATACATACCGCTTTTTCCTCTAGACATCACCTTAATAATCGGTGAAGCAAGCGGAGCTGCATTCGCTGTCATCATTACTATTTTTGACGTGATGATGTGTGTGCATTCTATTCAAATGAAGGTTTATTTAAATTGATATTTAATAAAAAAAGAAAGCTCTCTCATTCTGACTACTTTGTATACATTTTTATACCAAAAAATAACATTGTTCTTTAATGAACACTATGCAATTCCACACTCTTCTTTTCTTGTCTTGTCACTGCAGTGCGTACTCAAGAAAAAAAACTGACTTGACTTTGACATGCCATCCCAAAGAAAAAAATAATAGATATCAGGAGCAGCCGAATAAAGCAGGAAAAAATTATAATCAAGCAATCATTTATTATTATCATCGCGTCATCTGACTGGAAAATGGTAGCTTTTTTATCGGAAAATTATACACCTCTCCAACGAACAGACAAGCCCATTAAATTCATACAATAATTTTTTTGTCTTTTTATTTCAATCATTTCTTGGTTTTCTCCTGGTTTCTTCTGGTATTCAAACATTATTATTTGTTCTCACGTAAAAATATAGATATTTGTGTATTGGCTACACATTTATTCGGCTGTCAGTCAGCAAAAAGTCAATTGTTTGCATTGTCTTTTTCTCTCTTGATTTGTATGGCAGTGCTGCATACTATTTTGCTGTTATTTTAAGAGGAAATAGGTTCTGTAGAAATTGGAACGTGTGATTATTATGCAATAATAATATTTATAACAAGTTAAATAACTGCCAACTGCATAAATTATAACGGCTCTTTAATTTTCTTCACTCTCCTCAACTTATACATTACTTTTAACAAGATAGTAATCATCCTCTATTTTCTCTAAAAACACCACCGCATATATAATACGTACCTATTATAATTCGAGTTTTTGCTTATTTATTCGTTATTCGTCTTATTATCAACATTCAAGTGGATACGAGAAAATTAATGAAGTTTTTGTAACAAGATGTCAGAAAAATGATAATATTATTATTATTTTGCGGAATACCGAAAGAGAATGAATGATAAAAATATATGAGAATAATAATAGAGAAAACAAAATTGGAACAAAACGGTTTCTCCTTTTGTTTTTTTTTTCTCTCTTTTATTTTAATGAAGTCAGCAATGTTCAAATAAAAGGAATAAAAAAACTGATAATAATTTACACAACTGTTCCAATGCTTCTCTCATTATTATTTAAATAAATTATTCAAGCAAATGCTATATACTTTTCCATTTATTTTTCATGCTTAAAAATAATAATAAATTATACAGCAAAAAGCATAATACACACACAAAACATAACAACTGCTGTGCTAACTCGTGTAATAATCCAGATATAATGAGAAAATATATCTGCTGCGGTTTGCTGGTAAATTGGTAAAGAACAAGAAAACAAATAATTGTAAAAATAAATAAAAACTAGAAAGAAAAACAATAGAAATTACAATGCCCGTTTCTGACACACAGCTTATCTTTTTCTCCCCAAATACTCATGTAAAAAGTTATGCAATCATAATTATCATCATTATCAATAGATTTGTGAAAAGAAAATGAGCTCATTTTCCTTTTATTTTAGAGAAAAGAACTCACTCAAAAAACCTTTTTTCTCTCTTTTTACTTGTTTTATTATTTATCAAGTTTAACTTTTTGTTGCTTTTGTTTTGGTGGTGGAGGTGGTTGGTGGCACAAACAGAAGAAAAAACTAAAGGAAATTAACTTTTCTCTCCAGAATAAGAAGTTATGGTATTAAATGGTCTGCTTTTGTTTTTTTTTCTGATGATGATGCACACTCTCGCAAACAGCTTGAAAAACAACAAAAACTTTATTATCATGTTTGCTTGCAGCTCTTCTTTTATTTTTTTATAGAAAAAAATAACAGTCAGGCTTGGTTGACTTGACTTGAGCTAAACAACAAGAAAGAGAGAGAGAGGGTGCTTCGCTTGATTAGTTTTGTGTAGTAATAATCACCACACCACCAATGCCGGCACCACCACCACCACCACCGCACAAAAATATAATCAGCGAAAAAGAAGCAAAAATAGGGGAGACCATTTGCCATACAACAAGCAAAAGTCCACGAAATAAAAGGGTTGCTTATTATCTTTTTTCACCCAAAAAGTTCATTCAATTCACAACGCACTTATCTGTTTTTCGCTTGATGACGACGCGAAATGTCTTGTTACACCGTTTGCTTTGCTCTCGCCTCGTTTCTCCCTACTTTATTTAGTTTTAGTGCATTTTGTTTTGTTTTTTAGCGTAAAAGTCAATTCATTTTCTTTCTCTCTTTAAAAAAATCAAAATAATGCAAACAAGACTGATAATGATAATGCTTTGATGATAGAGTACAGTGGTTGGTGGTGGTGGCGGGTTAAAGTTAAACAAGTGGAAAATCAATGATATTCTTGTGTAATGTGTATATATACAAGATACGGAGCAAGGGGAAAATAATAACAGTATTAAAAGTTTTCTTTGATTACATTTAAGTGTAGGTTTTTAAAGCAGTGCCTCTTATTTTTCTATTTAAACTTGTGGCTCTTTGATGGGTTATGTGTGTGTGTTTGGGGATGCGTCGTAACGTTTTTTAAACGTATATTTTTCCAATGGGCGAATGATTTACGATTTTGTTTCGTAGCTCGACAGAGAGAGAGAGAGAGGGAAATTTGAAACTGAGAAAATGCTTTCAAGTCTTTACAAGAAGAGGGATCTTTTTGTTTAGAATTTATTTTTCCTTCGTCTAGTCTCTTCTTCTGCTTTTTTGCCAATAAACACGATCATTTTGCAGCCAGGCGTATTCATAGCACAAAAATTGTTTAAAATAAAGAGTTTCATAAATAATGTGTGTTTTTTGAGGGATTTTGCATTTAGTAGAGATGTATAAAAGAATGTTAAGTATATTTTGAGAGAAAATGATACACATTTTTAAATAGAAAATTATAGAGAGAGCTTTCCAAAACGCAGAAATATTTATTGAAGGGATTGGCATTTTAAAATTGTTATTCAAACAATTTTTTTTGTATCAACAACGTCATCAGTGTCTTAACTCAAATTGAAACAAATATGAATGGGCGATGAAAACGTTTTTTTTTCAGGATAAATATATAAATTATTCTCAAGCTTTTAACTGTTTACACTTTATTTTCTCAATTTTTCAAACCATAAACTATTTGCAAAAGAATTGGAATGTTGAAATGTCTTAAATAAAGTAGCTTTAAGTGATGCAGTAAATTTTAAGCCGAAGAAGAAGAAGAAACGCATTGATTTTACTAAAAGTTGGCATTCTTTTTCATCTCGTTTTGCAGAGACCTCCTTCATCGTCACTGTCGTACACAGGGGCAGGGAATGATGACGTCAGATCACCGGGCTCTCAAGGGACGCCAGGCCCTCTAAGTCAACCTCCTAACTCTCAACATAGCACTGACAATGGCAGTGAACCAGGTAAGAAGAGAACCCATGTTTTTTATCTACATTTTTTTGCATTCAAGTCCCCATTTCAAAAGATAGGGGTTTTCGCCACTTTTTTTCTTCAAACTTGTTAGCGCGCATACCAAAACGGACAGAAGTGCGTCTCCTGTCCCAAAATAAAATTTATGTTCCTGACCCTTTTCAAAAACTCTGCATGCTCCTGTTCCTCGGACATGCTTTATCACCATCTAATCATCTAACAGAGCACAGCATAAGGCCATATTTTTTTGTCTATTCATCCATTTTTGAAAGTTTACTAAACTGATATTTTTTGCTCAGTTTACCAAGCTCTCTGTTTCTTAAAGAAATACAAATAAAATGTCAGGTGGAAGAAAACCTGAATTGTTTCTTCGTCTCATTTTTTCTCTCCTTTGGAATGCGAGTCCGTACATATTTTTTGGCATCTTGATTGAATCTCGTCAATAGTTCTACTTTTCTCTCATCTTTGCATACCATTCTTTTTAGCTCATCACTCAAAATTTTGTGGAATTTTTTTCGCAACTGAAGAACCTTTCTTTCTTTCTGGAGAGAATACAAACTTGTTTCTTCATTTAAAAAATATTATTTTGGAAATAAACAAAGAGAAGAGACTCGCGTTCATTTAGAAAGAATGTTTGCATTGTATACTAAAGTGTATGAAAAATTTTCTTGTGGGGATGATGGCCAGATGCAACAAGCTGTGTGTGTGTGTGCACATTATAAAGTTTTAACTTTTTTATTTTAAATCTTGGCTTGTTCTTCTTGTTATTATTATTTTAACAAAAACGACGAAGCTCTCTATCTTCAAAATCTCTTTTTTAAAGAACAAAATGGTCTCTTTATTTTTCTAAAGACAAGCTCTTCTTCATAATCATGAGTGGAATGAGAGCGTGTATGTGTGTATAATATACAGTGAGACTTATACAAATACAGACACCAAACCACCATTCAAATTTGTTTATTTGTCTTGTGGCTTTTTTAAACCAAAGGGGAAAATATTTTTTTCTTGAGCATCAGGAAGATAAAAAAATTGTATCTTTGTGTATATATTCTTCTGTGTTATTTTTGGTACATCATCGCTTTCAAAAATGTGTGTTCTCAAATCGAATCTGTGTACAGCTCCTTCATCGCATTGACTTGTCTTTATTTTGACTGGTTTTGCATCAATTTTCAAAGGAAAATCTCTTAATGAATGGGAAGTCACGGTTTTCATTTTAAAAAGTTATTCAGTTCAGTTGCGGTTTAAAAATAAGTGATTATTACAGGAAAAGAGGGGTTTTCGAGACTTGAGTTAAGTGAGGAAGGGACCCTCCACGAAGAAATAAATGCTTTTTTGTAAAGAAAAGTCATAAATACCCCACTACCCTAACAAAAACGAACAATTTAAGTAGTAAAGTACCATATTCCTGTCGATGTTGATGGATAATAGCCATTGTCCACCTAATTAAGGTTCACTGTCAGGTCTCCCTTGTCAAAACGCATGTAATCCTCATTTAAATATTATGATGAAAATCGTACAAGAACTATGTGACTTGTTGTTTTGGATTTTGGAAGGGAGTCCCACGGAAAAAGAAAGTAGGAGTGGTCCAGTTTTTAACTTGAACAAACATTACATCTCCAACCGGATAACCTGACAATTGACAATAGCCCAAATACAATTTATACTTCATCCTTTTCTATGCACAAATAAAATGTACACAAGTCCGGTAGTGTTTTTTTTGGTAGTGATGTGACAAGCTGTCATAAAAGTTGACATTTTTCTCGTCAAACAAAATATCCAGCACCAGAGAGAAAAACCCATCCAGCCGACACAACATTATGAATATTCAGTAGTCATATTGCAACTTCATTACTATTCCTTGTTTAAATACTTTGTAATAATACAACAAACAGACATATTCCAACACATTTTTGGCGTATCCACCCATCATTTCCATTTTCTTTCTATTAACTACCTTTTCATGTTTTTAAATATATGTTATGCTCTTCTCTAAAGAGCCACAATAAAACAAGACGAAAATGATTCGACTTGACTAAATATCCTTCTATTTGTTTTGTACTCTGTGTTTTCCTACCATATATTCCATCCAAATACATATTAATCCATACAAGTCATGCATGTCTCCTTTTCTGTGTAAATATTACACAAAGTTATGTTCAAAAACAATTTACGGGCATGACGATCACAATGTTTTTTTGCTGTTGATGATGATGATGATCAATGATTATAAAACAAGGCAGTTTGGCACATATATTTTTAAAATCTTTTTTCTAGAAACACGCAGAAAGAAACCAACTACCACAGAATTACATGATATTTTGACAAAAAGCCCTGTCCAAACAGGCATTAGAGTGTATCAGCACGGCATAAAACGGAATTTAAAAATCTGATTTATCCTTGCATCCTTATACATTCAAAGAAAATATTCTTAAAACAGAGCACACATCTATTTTTTTCTTTAGAACTATGCTCCAAAGATTTATCGTTTTATAAACGGTGAAACGGTAATGTACACATATGTTTTTTTCTATATTTCTTTTCACTTCTCTCTGTTTCTTCCTATTATATTTTTTGGGCAAATTAACAGAGAAGCCAGAGAAGAAATGGTAGAAAATTTTGTGCATGTGTGTAGTAACTTATTCCTTGTCTGATGATAATAATAATGTGGTATATTATAGCCAAAAAACTGCACTGTTGACATGTCTCTTGTACGCAAGTGAAGTATAGAAAAAAATATTATATGCCTTTTCCTTACTTTTTTTGTATTATGTAAAGTACGATGGTGTACGATGGTGTTGGCGGTGGCAAGTAACAGCAGGAGTGAAATTATTTATTGGGTGATAGGATTTATTATCGGTTTGCCCTGGTGTTATACTTTTATGCAAGCATATAGCTTATATATAGATCTAGTACAAAATGTACATATAAATTTACCCATTTACCGAAACCAAGTTTTTTGGGGTTTCTTTCTCTTTTGCAACGACGACGGTGTGATGGATGAGGATATTCTTCGCTTGTTGCACGGCAAACTGACTGGCTCACATTCTTTATTTCATTAAGAAGCATATAATATATATAGAAAGAACAAGAAAGAAGTGAAAAAAACTCTCGAAGAAAATAAAGAAGAAAGCAAAAGTATTCCATTTTGTCGTCGTGATGCAATATAATAAGCGTGTGGCGTTTTTTGGCTGAAAGAAGACGACAAATCCATACGAATGTGTGTACGGTACGTAACGCAATGAACGCGAGAGAGCAACAAGAAAAATAAGTATAAAGAGTGGTGGTGGCAGTCAGAGGAGCAAGTGCACACACAGTGCATTCATAAAAAACGAATAACTATTTTCTTCCTTTGTCCATAAATTAGAAGGTTGTAAAATGCCAGTTTTTTTCGCAATCTATTACCACGGCTGTCGTGAAAGCTGCTAACTTATGAGGTTGAATGTAGAGTAACAAGACGTTAGAAAAAGTAGTTGAGAGTTGAGAGATCTAGAGAAAAACACACACATATGGCATACGGTTGGCTATGTTGGGGTATGGCATGTTAAGATCTCTTTGTGACTTTTTACGAGGAAAATATATCACAATATCACATCATCTATTATTAAGAGATAAAAAAATGAAGTTATTGGGTGAGAGGAGGAGAGGGCAAACATAAAATTATTGTGTGTATGCATATAAAAGATATTTTATGTTATTCGGATTGAGATATCATTTGCAAAACTTTATTTTCAAACACAATGCAAATAAAATGCATTTTGCTCTAGAGAGAGAGCAACGATGCAAGGTGGATAGTAAATAAAAGGGTTGGAAATATAGATGACAATAGAACCACTTCATATCACAGAAAATGAAACTTGAAACTTGCCACTTTTATCTAAATAATTTTCAGTTTATAGGTTTTTGTTTAACAAACTTATTTATTCCTGTAAATTCTGTTCTCTGTTCTGTGCTTTCGTTTCAAAACATAAAATATTTTTTCTATTGTTTTTTCTTCGTCATTATCTCTCTACATTTTGTCTCCCCTTTGGAGTATAAAGTTTCACACAAAAGTTTTTACAAAACAGTCAAACTCTGTGTTTAATAAGATATATTACACAATAGACTGCATGAGATTCAATTTCCTCCTGAGAGACTTTCTAGTGGTAGCTGATAGTGAAAAAAAAAGTTTTTCCTGAAAGAAAACGCACTTTCTCTCTGGAGCTAAGAGTAAAAATTAGTTTAAAATTATATGAAACGCATCTCCAGTGAAAGTTTTATTTTTTTCCGATGCACACGCATTAGCATAATAGCGCACTCTAAAATCGATCTAGTGGCATTAAATGAAGAAAAAGTAATTCACTTAAAAAATTTGAAGCTTTTTAGCTTCAAGTTGAAGTAGAATGGATTCAGTCAAGAGGAAGTGTAAAAAATGGATGTTTTTTATGTTGATGGTGTGATGAAGAAGAAGATGGCAAGAGAGATGATGAGATTAGAGCAACACCGAATAAAGATGGCTGGTGTGAGATGATGGGGTAAGGAAAGAAGAGCGAAAAAGGCTGCTAATCAAATTTAAAGGTGCTAATCCATTCAAAATTGTGATGACGGGATCATATTAATGTACATTAGGCTAAGTTGCTGCTGGAAAAAAAATATGAAAATGGGAGGGTATATATAACGTGTAGATAAATATATAGTGATGATGATGACGTAAGACATATCGCAGTATCTGTCTGCATCTTTTCTGTTGGCAGTTGTGCAAGTGCGAATGAGTAGGTACTTCAGTTGTTACGCTGCTTGTGATGTTGTTGGTGTGAGTGGCGGAGTGAAGTGAGAATGATGATATAATTTTATTATGATGGGCGATCGGAGATGCCGTCAAGTGGAGGAAATCTGATTTTGCGATTGTCATATTGACGATGATTTAAGTAATGCAATAATATGGAGTTCTTGTGCTATCTAGTAGACAAATGACATAACATGTTACTTCCAAGTTCTAAATGTATTTTATTTCTGGTTTTCTCTATAACATTTTGCAAATATGTCGAAACTTGAATCATTTCAGTTTTAGTCAAACAGCCTAATTTATCCGTTTTACTTTCTGTAAAACTTAATTACATTTTCTTTTGGGAAGAGTCGATTATGAAAAAGGGTTTCTTCTTGAAACATAAAAGCTTGAACACTGTACTGGTGTTATTCTAGTTAAAAATATTTTTTCTACCTGAGTTTATTCCCTCCTCTCTTGTTTTTTACTCATTAACCTTATGAAAGTTATTACTTTTCTATATTTTGTTGTTGATATAGGCATATTAGAGCTCGTGTTTATATAAGAAAGCTTTTTAAAATGTATCCTTTATTACAACATTTTATTATTGTTCTAAAGAGAGAAGAAAGTATGTGTTGGTAATAATAACGTTCGTTTTTTTCAGATCTTCTCCGATATTGTTTTTTTCTGTAGCAAGTTTGTTACGTAGAAGTAATTTGTAGCTTCAGGCTAGTAAATGAACAGGTAGAGTTCTTCCTTTCGTAAAGTCTAAAGTAGGTATGTACACACAAGACAGTCATTAACACTAACAAACATTTGCGTTGTTGTACGCACAAAACAATAAGCGATAGGATTAGAGGATGTGATGAGATTCTTGAGACTGGAGGTGTGTGCTTTTCAGGCTGTTGTTTCTCATTTTCTTTTTTTGTTAGTATATTTTTACCGACACACGACTAGACTGGATGAATAGACAGATAGAGAATGATTATGAATATTTTGGATACAATATTGGACGATGAATTTGTTGTGTAAAAGGCCAATACATATAACATATCCAGATTTACTTACAAAGTAGGCTTTGACGAGTTGGCACAATGACACCAACTTTAAAGTTAAAAGTTTCAAGAAACCACAAGTCTTTAAAACAATTTGATAAATACAAAGATATGTAATCATGATAATCACGCTGATTACATTTACAATCCAAACTAGTAGCAGCGTCAAGATTTTTTTCAGCAAAAATACAAATCTTTTCTTTTTCACATTCAACATGTGATTTTTGTAGAATAATCTTATGTCGTATTATATTTCCCCTTTTCTTTCCTCATTCTTCTTTAAAACAATCGTATATACTATACTACCATGTGATGAAACAATGAATTTGTGATAATAAAAAGGCAGTAAAAAAGAAGTTTAAAGGAACACTGAATCTGAATGGCTCTTCCCATGTTGTTTCAGGCTCGTAAAAACATAAGTACTCATACGCACACACAGATTTTTTTAACTGTGACCACCACCACATCACCATTATCATCATTTCTATATTCATTCAGCAGCTTTTTTATCTCTTTCTTTCTGATTATCATTATTATTATAATACAATAAAAAACCGTTTTATTTGCCAGCGTGAGCATCCTCCCAAAAATTACTATATAGTGCGTATTCATTTCTTCATCCTTTTTTATGCAAGTTAAGAGATAAAGATAATCATAATTAAGTAAGAAAATTGTGTACACGCTGCTATGTGCTGGTTTTTTCTTCACAGCTTTAAAAAAGAATAGGAGACAAGCCGAGCTTTTATGCTTTTTCAACAATGCTGAAAATAAACTTCATGCTGGTTTGTGCATCATGTCATGTGGGTTATCTATAAAGCTTTTTTACAAACAGATTTGTTTCCTTCTTCTGTTCTGGCGTATAATCGTTATCAGGCACAAAAACTACGGTCTCGTGACTTGCTTCAAATAAAACGCAGGTGCGTTGAGTATATTATAGGTAAAGTAGACATAATTATGAGCATACCTTTATCATATTTTTAAACAAACACTGAGGGAAAAACATCTTTGTGTGAGCAAGCACCTTGTCGTGTTACAATAGTAAAAAAAGAGTAATTATAACTTACGGATTTAATTACAAGACAATAGTGTGCAGGAGATGAGAGCAGAGTGCATTGTGTGCATGTAAAGTGGTTTTGTTGTTGTTTCTTAATAAAAAAATCTTTAGAAATTAAATTACTGGGAAAAACCAGAGAGCTCTGTATTCAGTATATTATTGTTCTATTCTCTTTACTTATTCACATTAATTTGTAAAAGCAGTAGGCAGTAATTGAAATGAGGAGAATGATAAGTAATTAGCGAATGAGAAGATGTGATGTGCGGTGAGGACGGACGTGACATGTCAAGGAGAATTAGAAAGAGAGGTTAACAAACAATAAAGTTATCACAGGATCGAGTGAGGATTGTGACGTGCGGATGGGAAACAGAAAAGCCGTCAAAATCAAATCAGTGAAAACAAAAGCGGTATTCACAATAACAGATATATATGGAAAATGGAAGTTGGCGAGACATGAGGAGGTGGAGAAGGCGGAGGAGAAGTCTAAATAGGGTGCAATCTCAGAAAAAAATAGCTTAGAAGTTTCATTGATGAATGATGAATTCCTGGGATTTTGTTTTGGCATGTCAAGTGGTACTTGTGTTGTGTGCGGCCCTGTTGTATGGTACTTGAAAGATAAGTGGTGCTGGTGGTGGTAGCTGCTGGGAATTAGAATTTACTCACAAGCAAACAAATGACGATGACGAACTATAAACTGTTTGAAAAAAAACGAGAGGAAAGCGTTTATTGTTGAAATGGGCCGGGCAGTTTAAAAAATAATTCTATTCAGAATCTCTTTTTTTCTGTAAAGCATTTCCTCTCAATTATTTCCTCATTAGGAGCAATACACTCTCTCTGTTTTTCTGATCTGTTCACTTCTGGATTGTGTGGCAGCTTGTAAAACATTTTTAATAGACCACACCAACTATACTTTTCTAAAGAAACGATCCGTAACTGACCATCCTACTCCCTCTCATCATCTTTCCTCTTGTACATTTTTTAATGGTTATTTTTGATGATGATTTCGTGTCTGCAGGTTTACTACTGATGTTTTCAAATCCAGTCTTTTTTACTCTCAAAAAATCAGAAAATGCTTGTACAAGTTTATATTTTTCATGTATCGCTGTTATTTGTACCTTTGACAGTAGTAGGTGGTCCTGTCGTCTCTTAAATATACCGAGCTTTGTTGTCTATTTTTTAACTACTCGTGTTGTAATACCGGTAATGTGCCATTTGCCTGATCGTATATTCTCGTTTTTTTGACTGATGGATAGATAGAATGGAAATGGATAATAATCTTTAATGATGATGACTGGAGAAAATTACTTACTCTCTGCATCACACAGGTACATACTGAATGAATGCTGATGATTTGATGAGGTTATAATAATACCTGATCAGAGAGGGTTGAAAATGGACTTTTGACTGGTGAATTTTTTTTTCTGAGCACGCTAAATAAAAACGCATTTCTTCTTTACTGTTAAGTACTTATAAAAAAACAGGCTCAGGTTGAGAGTCGTCAGTAGCTCTTCTGTCCCCCATAGCCTATTATTAAGCTGATCATACTTGCTCACTCGCTACTACTCAAATTTGAAACTACTTGGTTGTCAGTCAATCATTGTCAGTCAAATGCAAACCCAGTCATAATAATAATGATGATGGTGAAATACCACTAAAAATCTCTCATGGTTCTTTTTTTATTTTTTTGGCTGACGACTGCAACTTATAGACCACCATGCATTTTATGCACACATAATACCTAATAGAGCGGATGGCGATTTCCTTGGGGAAAATTGTGTATGCTGCTGGTTCGATACACGACAATGATGGGGTCGTCAAACATGTCAAAAGTCGAAAGCCTTCTTGACACGTCATTCAAATGAGAGAGAAAAGTATGTGTTATTGGAAAAAGAGGAGAATGCCGATGATGATGAATAAAACCAGCTTCTGTAGAAGGAGAAACGATCTGTCACGCAGCAGCGCTCACGCACGCACGACCGAGAGGATAAAAAAACGGCAAATTTGTATGGGTTCATCATCATCTCTCGGGTCGTCGGGGTGTACTTGCTTCTGCGCACACCACCATCACCACATATTATTATTATTATTCTAATTGAAATCGGAAGACACAAAAACGAGAATCCAATGACTCAGAAACTCAAGAGGTCAGCCATCATCATGAAAACAGACACGACCATCAAAAGTTCAAAGGAGAAAAGATATTGAATGTCTTTGACAGATGACAAGTTGATCAGCAGCAGCAGCACCAAAAGTTAATTGCACTATATGGATAGAAAAAAAAATTACTCAATTTTGATGTATTTTTTCAATTTTCTTTTGTTTCCCAATTAATATCATGTAGTCGTGATCATAATAATTATCAAATTACTCCCGTGAAATGATAATACAAAATTCTAAAGGCTTCCTCCTCCATGTCCACTGGATCTCCTCCTCCTCCTTTACTTTCCCACTATTAAAGTCCAACAAACTATTTTTCTCATACTTTTTCTCCATCCTCCTCTCTGTCTGACTGACATGATAATAGGTTTGCTGCTGACATCTTAACAAATAGTGTGGCATAACCATTGTTGTCTGTGATGATGACAATTTTCGTGTCATCATACCACCACACACACACATGGATTGCATGAGAAGATCCATTCAGTCAGTTTTTGTCTCCTCTTCTCCTCCTGTCTCTTTTCTTGTGAAGTCCCATAAATTTATTACGGCTGCTGTTTAAATACTAACTGCGTATGCTACCCATGCTGGCTTTTCAATCAAGAAAATGAGACGGGTTGATGATAGCTTCTGTTTAGTACAAACAATAAATTATATTTTTCTATATATAATGGCTTGTTCTTTAAATGATGATGATCCTGTTGTTATTGTGTGTGTTTTGCTATAAATAATAATACACTGTTTAAAAAACGACGAAGGACATCCGAGCTCAAATGTCACTACCACATTTTTCGTGTTGATAGGCAGATGTCATTGGAATGATGATGGGAATGCATGCAATAGTGCGAAAGGAAATGAATAAAAAAAAGTTTGTATGTTCAAGACCGCCCACTTTACGATTTCAAATAGGCAAAATGGTGGTATTATATTAATAATGAACACTATTTTCATCAACAACATGCGTGTGTACTCTGTGTACATGAGCAATTTGTGTAATAATGAATGCCCCCAGCATTGATGAAAGAAGCTTTAAATTTAAACCTTTTCATAGAAATATACCTGGTTTTTTTTATCAAGTTCATTATCATTTTACTTATTACCTATCTTTTAAATATCTACCCACCATTTACCGAATCAACTTGATTACAATCACGAATTATCAACATCATTCTTGATTTCCTCCGTTCCTATTACACAAGTCAGGACTAATCAAAATTCGTACTAATTAGGAATCCTGACGTAAATATGAGCCTATGAACATTAAAATGTTCTCTCAAACCGTAATAATTTTTCTTTTCTTGCCAAACGATAATGATACGCAAATTTTTTTAATGTAAAAGCCTCTCCATAATTTTCCACTTGTCTAGAAAAGATTGGCTCACATTCTTCACTTCTCTCGACGATATCGAATCAAGTCAAGTCACAAGTGTGTGTAGGCTGTGAAGACTGGTTCATTTCTTTTGAATTTGAGACGAGACAGACATCGCATAAAAATTACTGAAGAAAATTAATATTTTTTCTGCGTGTGTGTGATGTGGTCGTTTGGTTGTTGGTGATCTATGATGCGTACAAAAAAAACTTGTGTGATGATTATGATTACTGATGAGATGATGTTTTCTTGAGAGTTTGCGAAGCAGTTAGTAAAGAAAAAAAGGGAGTCCATGTCGATGTCGATCGGTTCTGGTTCTTTCTTGGCTGTCTTCTTTGTTATCGTTATCATCTCATTTAAGATATTTCTTGAAAATATGGTACGTTATATAACAGCGTTCATCTCTACTCTCAACTCACGTCATTGGTTTTATTTTTTATTACCAAACCAAAAAGTAAGAGTCCTTATATCCTTGAAAGAAAAGCGTTCATTAATATTCAAAAAAGGAAAATTATTATGAAAGAAGAAGGAACACATCAATAAAGCATCTCTCATCTAATCATCGTGTGTCTGCTTCTTTAAGACTGACTGGTTCGCTATCTTTTTTCTTTGTGACTTGGAAAAAAGACTGGAGATTGTGTAAGCACTGAACGAACAAAACGAGCTTTTTCTGAATTTGAATATGAAAAATGCCTACTATCTATATATACTCATATTTATACGATCTTTTTCTAAACAGAATGAACTTTTTTTTCCTTTCGTCTGCCAAACAATAGGACATCATCGTCTTCAACATCATTATCGTTTTCAAAAGAAACCACTGATAGCAGAACTGAATGGTTAATAAAAAAACGAGAATCTATCCATCCATACTGTTCTTGAGAGCTAAAGTAATCAGCAAAGAAGTTTTTTACCTGCTGGATCGTTGTCTCTCTCCAGAGCTATTACACGGAGAAAAATTCATAATAATTTTTTACGAGCGTATTAAAAGGCAGCAAGTAGAAAAACCACAATGAGCGATTATTTTTATTATCGTATGCCTTGTGCCAGAAGAAACGCGCGTGTACAGTGAAGAATGGATCTTTACAAAAAACATAATAGGGAAAATCCCTTGGAGGGATTCAAGAGAACAGAGGAACGTTAGTTAACTATTTAAAAGGAACTTGAATTGTATGATAGGCAGGTAATATTCAGGAATGATATAATGCATTTAACAATGAGCTGAAGCTTTATGATGATGAGTTTTTGCAGAGGCTGAAGTTTAAAAATCAATTTGGTAACGAAATAGCAACAACAAAACAGCAACATTTTAGTAAATTTTCAATCTGCACGTTTATTCTACAGAATTCAAAATTTAACATGAACTTTAGAGTAAATACTGACAAACGGTCAACACATCTAGCGATTCCTCATTTGTTTTCTGGCTTCCCAACTTCTTTCACGTGAAGACCTGCAAAAAGCCAACAAAACAAAACAACAGAATCAGCTGATAATTAAAGACAGCAAACAAAACACCCATTCAACATTAAACATACTGAATAAAAACAGCATTTAAATCATTAAATTTAAGTACCAGGTGGCAATGACGTCCTCAACTTATCAGCCTTCTCCTTATCAGTCGTCAGCGTGTACAGGAACCGTGAGCATCTCACCTTGAACTTGACAATCGAGGATTTTTTACTCTTCTTAATTGTCACCATCTTGGCATCCTTCCGCCGCGTCTTCAGGAGGAAGTCCTTCACTTCTTTTATTTCCCGTGGCTGAAAACAACACAAGAAGTTTATCCATTTATCATACAGAAAACCATAATTAAGTATTACATAAATCACCGACACAAAAACTGAACAAAAAAACAACAACACTTAATATTTTTACTTACCATCTTGACACAAGTTAATTCTACAATTCCGTTGAATTAAATACTGTTTCAGTTAAAATTTATCAACAATCAACGAAGCACTTAATGTTTTGTGTCTGAATGAAGAACGATCAGTTGGAAAGTTGGAAAGATACAGTCGAGTAAATGAAATGCACATGCACAAACAAAACAAACATGCACACTGTCATATTCTTTGAATTTCGCAACACCTTCTGCGACATATCAGCTTGCCCCAACATTAAGCATAATGTCGTCAAATCAATGTAAAATATGAAAGTAGAAAGTAGGCCTTTCTTAACTTTCTAATTTTTCTTCTTACCCATCACCATCCGCATCCGCTCATTCGTCTCTCTCAGGCCCCATAAAACCGTTATCATTTGGTCTAAATAGCCATTCTAAATACTACCCTTTCATTACTTCACCGTCTTTCTTCCCCCAAATGCCCAAATATTCCCATTTATCCAAATTTTTTCCACACAGCTACTTTACTAATTCAACTTTTTTTCTTGACAATTTTATTCAACATTTCAAACAAAACTGTGTGTAATTCCTTTGTAATTCCTCATGTTGAAAATCATCCTTTCTTCACTCTTTTCTTTCCCCAACGAATACATGCTTCTCCCATGATCCACCCTACTTTCCCCATTCATATTACAACAATAAAAATTATTCTTTATACTTTATTCCTTTTTTTCTTTCCTGCAATTATTGTAAATATTACAAAAGCATCATGCACACAAAAATACATACTATTTGTACAAAATACCCGGATTTTCGGATGTTTTTATATTGTGCCGCATCGTTGACTGTCCTCGATGATTTCATCCATCCAGCAGAGATATTTTTATGTGTATTGTAATCATGATCCCATGAAATTATACAGAAAAAAATGAATTCTCTGTGTGTCTCTCGTCATGATTTTCTCCACTTTTACAGTACAACTGCATTGTTGTGTAGTATGTGGGTTCCAACTTCCATGAGATTGCAATTTCTTCATTTTCATTCATTCTCCTTTATTCTCTTCTTCCACCGCGGATCTATCTTTCCATATTTTTCTCTCCAGTCGTCGTTCTGTCGTGAAAGAAAAGAATACAAGGGAAAATTTATGATTTTTGATAAAAGAGAATTTTCCTTTTTGGAAAGAAAAGAAAAGATCCAAGATGCAATACAACAGGAAAGTAGTATAGAGTCTGAACTGAAAGCCTGAGTGAGTGAGTTCAATGTCTTGTGAAGCCGTTGTTCTTATTTTCTATCTGCTTCGTACTATTTTAAAACATTTTTTCTCCAGTTTTTTCCAGTGCAGACTCAAGACAAGAACAAAAAAATCTATATATTCAACATCGCCAAAGAAAAGTCTCCAGAATAAAAAATATAAGTAGTGAACTCACGATTGAATGAATGAATGAAGGGTGGCTCAACTCCCAAGAAGAGATAGGAGCAAAACTGAAGAAGAAAAAAGTCCAGTGAACACTGCACAGGACCTATGTGCTTATACTATCCTCTGGAGAGAATGAGATGGGAAAAAATGGCCATCAAATTCGCTCGAGTGGTTTGGGAACATTTTTCATAATGTCCATTTTTCCTTTAAATCCTTCCTCCTCCGATTTTTTTTACTTCCCCTTCGCGATTCTTTACCTTCTGCTCCATTTTCCCTTGTAAAAAATACATATCATCATATTAAGTGTACATAAAAAAGTAGGTATATATACTTACTTAAATGTACACCGAGATATTACATATTATTATGGATCTCTCGTTTGATTCCTCTGTGAGGAGAGATCTCTGCAGGAAAAAAATGTACACAAGAGAAAACTTTTTTTTATTCTAAAGCTAGTCATATAACAAAGTCTGTATTGAACATCCAATACTATTATTGTTAATGTATAGAAAGCTGGGAGAAAACTTTGTTTGAAACTTGAGATCAGCAGAGAGAACATCTCTCCCTGTTCATGTGTGTATTTTTTTGTCCAGCAAAAATTTTTCCACCGCCGCCGCCAACGCATCACTTCTCTGCAATTCTGCTTGGATTGCTCTTTTTTTAACAGAGAGAAAACTTTAAAAGGAATCTCTTTTGTTAAAAAATGAAGGGGATAAAGTAAGTCCAGCATGAATGACCTGAAATCTTCACTTCACTCTTAGTACCCATTCTTTACAGTTAAGTATTATGACTCCGTGTCTCGTGTACATTGCGGTTTTTGTGGTTATATGATAATGTCCTCTTGCCTCTTTCTGCTCATTTCATTCATCTAGAAAAAATGTATCGACAGACTTTTTTAAAACCTGACATTTTATCTTTCGCCGATTGAGAATCCGTTATTCTGTCTGGTTGGTTATCTCTCTCTCTCTCTTAAAAATAGTGAACAGGACACGTGCTATCGTCATAATCATAATGATAGCAAAGAGATGAGCAATACCGTGTATTCCTCTGATTTTTTCCTGGGCTTCTTCTTTTTTGACACGTAAGAAAAGTTTAGTCGGGTCAGTGGCCATAGATGGACACAAGTCAAAAGAAGATACGACCACTGTAAAGATATGTTACTTTACTGTGGTGAGTAGCAAAACTTGAATTTATACTTGAAACATAATAGTAAGAAAAAAGACAGAAGTATCTTTAAAAGAAAATTTAGTATTTTTTCCTGCTTAGGTATGTGCAGTTGGGATTTCTGAGCTCATAAATAAAAGTGTTCAGGTGATGTTAATGGGACTGGTTAGGGAAGCATTTAGATTTCATTAGGCGTCAATAATTCAGGATAAGGAAATTAATTATGATGGCAGTAAAAACGTAAGCATATAATGTGCCAATGTATATATATATATTTTAAAGTTGAGCAGCAGCAGTAGTGTGAGTGTGATTGTTGCATCAACTATCAACAATGTTTGAAGAAAATGTGTGTAAAGAATGTTTATAAGCCTTTTTTTATTTTCATCGATAGTGGGGGGCCCAATCTGTTCACTGGGTAGTTAAGTATCTTGTTATACGACAGTTGACTGTCATTTTATACGGATACGTAAGACCAAGACCACAATTGTCTACAACAATGCAATTGCTAGTAGAAAAAAACGAGAGACAATGAATTATGTCTTTTTACTCTTTTTATTGTTATTATAATAAAAAAATGCTTCTTGATACTTAAGTAATAGGCAGAGAGTCACACAGACATTGTTGAAGACAAGCACAACTTTTTTTTGGGACAACTTCCAAAAAAATATTTTCAAAAGCTTGTTTATCGCAAGAAGGGGTTAAGCTGTTGTTGTTTGTTACTACTGCTGTTATGTTTTGTATGCTATCATGTCAGAAAATCGTTCACATTCACACTACCAACTACCTATACTCATGACTCCTGACTGTCCACTTAAGAAATTGTCAGCAATTTAAAATTTTCTTTTAACAACAACACGTTGTTTTACTTTTTTTTCTTATATTATGTGGGTGTGGTCATTCAGTAAAAAACGGCATTGCATTACAACCGTAATAATATTATTAACAATCTGGTTTCTTTTTCTAAAATGCTCAATTTCAAGTGTTTGCTGAGCTGCTGTTTCAAAACAGAACCTACTTTTTTACAACTTACTTTTGATCTGCAGAGACTTCGCCCATATTTTTTATTTAAAAAGCGCATGCACTCCTCGTCGTCATCATCATGACAAAATAATCTGAATGACTCACTTTGTGGTGGTGGTGGTGTGGCCAATAAATAAAAATAACTTGTATTATAATCAACCAACAATACAAAACAAAAATGTCTCGTTAAAATATAATGTAATTCCATCTTATTTTCATCGTGTGCACTTGAATACACACTTAAAATTGCATGAATGAACGACAACCACCACGATAAAACCCATTATCATCATGATCTCTTGTCATTAAGTACAAGCTTATAAGTTTATTGAAGTACACGACAAAAACGTAACATAATAATAAGTGTTGCAAGAGTGGATGCACAATCATAAAGAAAATTACCTGCCTTTCCTTCACCTCCTCCCGCTAATAAAATTGTCATTTTGTTAAAATGTCTCTCGATTTATTTTTCAAGTTAAAAAACCCAGAGAGAAGGGGAAAATATACAAGCTTTCCACTTCACTTTTTTTTACGTAATCCTCTTTTTGTTGTGGTTACACTTCTCTCTCTCTTTCTGAATGAATGGAAAAGTGAACACTGAACAGAGATAGAAAAGAGGGCACTTTATGTAATCCATCGGATTAAATTTCATCTGAATTATTTCCACTAGAAAATTTCTTTTCCGATCATGATGCTCTCATGTTCGTACTCATCCATTCCTTTATTTTATTTCTCACCTGTGCGCTTCTCTTCTTCAAACCAACAAACCTTACTCCTCGTATTGAATTACAATTTTCTTTTCCCTCATATCCACCACCTCCACCACCACTAACCAAATCGAATAAGCAATTTCACTACCTACTTCACTTCCACTTTTTTCCAAGAAAAAGCTCATTCCTTAATGCTCATCTTTAAAAAATATGCAGCAGGATTTTATATATATCCCCCTCCTTGTGTTTTTCATCCATCCATCTAAGCCACCACCAAAATCTACTCATTCATTCTCTTCACTCACTCACGACATTATTCATTTATCAGGTGGAGTGGTTTCTCTCTTTTTTTCGTGTGGTGGTGGTGGGTAGAATTGAGTGACGGAGAAAATTGTGGTCTACACACACATTAAGAGCAAAATGTAATCTACTCTACTTTATACCTCTACACACACCCGTATTTTTAACCACATTAATCGAAATTGATCTTAATGCATTTCCAAAGTCCATTGGATTCTCTTTTTTCCCCATCCGCTTTACTTTTTTTCCAGAGCAGAGGAGATGGGTGGTTTTCTGTAAGGCAATAAGGCATCATTATCTTAATTTGTTGTTGGGTAGGTAGTTGTAGGCATGCTCGCTCCCTCTTCCTTTTCTCTGGATTTGAGCTACTCTTTTTATACTTTACTTTGATGTCAGAAAATGATCCGTGAATTACGTACTATTACATTTGGCAATAATCAACTTTAAGTAATGATGCGAAGTAGCTACCTAACCAACTCTGACCGTGTGTGTATTAAGTACAAAGAGATTCTCTAATGACCACGGTCATCATCATCATCATTGATCCGGCTTGAATTAGCTTCTCCCTTTTGCGTATACACACCTGTTTCAATTACTATTATTATACCGTTATCAAATCCCATCATCAGCATCAAGAACAATCACCGACCACTGGCCATTTTTTAAAATAAAATACTTAACATCGTAATAAACTTGGTATACTATCGATTGATAAAACTCTCAAAAATATCATGTAGACTGCATGTCTTCAGTACTTTTTCATATTCTCAATTTTTTACAACTTTATTTTCTTACACAGCTTATTTCGCAAGACCTTTTAAACGAGATTATTAAGAAAAAATCGGGTCAAAATGGGTTTGGTCAACAGCATCAGGATTCATATATATACGTCCTTCTTTTTATTATTATTCACCTGATTAGGTTATAATCTTAAATTTATTTTCTAAAAAGCGCAAAATTTTTTTTATTATTACGTTTCTATTCTTTTCGATTAAATTTATTTTTTTAAATCTTGAGACCCAGGTGGTGGTGGTGTGTGCCAGAATAGAGTTTCTATATAGAGCCAGCAGGCAAGAAAACACAGTATTCACCAGGTAGCTGATGAGGTTCCTTTACAACAATCGTAATGACTTTGTATTTTTTTTCATTTTGTTTCCCTCTCAAAGTGTGCATGCATTACACATAGAAAAAAATATTATCAGCAGGATACTTTTTTTTCTTTTTGGCGTACGCATACTTTTTTGTGCTTGATTACAATATTGAGCTCAACGAGAGAAGTAGAAAAAAAAGACCAATTCTGTAATTGGCAATTGTCGTGCTTTGCTCTCTCTTCACAGCTGAAATTTTTTCAACTCCTGTGGCTATGTATATGCATATTATCATTATCAAAGTCGAGCATAATGTGTTGAGCTTGAGCTGTGTGCAAGCTACTTATATTAAAAAAACTCTTAATAAAGCACTTGTTGTTGTTGCTGCTGCTGATATTAGAGTGTTTTTTTTATATTTAGGCTCAAT